>JAAEAF010003735.1:0-29703 GCA_011037195.1 Triatoma infestans | reverse complement strand
CCACATCATCATAATTTATCACATTCTGATGAGCCAGTACTATAGAACTCGAATGTCTCAGAAATGTGAAGGTCACCATCCAGCTTTGGAAAGAGAGCCATATCACTGACATTTTCGGGAGTTGCCGAGTTGTGCAAAGAAGAATTATGGGAAAATACCTCTACACCTACCTCAAAAACAGTAACTATTGACAAAGCAACTTGACGAAATACAACAAATATCACTGATTGAATGAATTCAAGGGCCTCCTACAAAAGTAAACCTCCAGTTACCATCACCCGGAGTCCTGCCATTTAAGATAACCAAATTATTATCATCCAAGAATTCTAAAAATTTAGTACCCCTTGAATCCAAAACTAAATCTTTGGCATTTCCAGTACTCGAGATATTAACATTTTCTGTTAATAATTCCTGGTCTATCACATGTTTAATTACTTATTCTTACGTCAAATCACCCAATAATAGAAAATTACTCACCCGTTAGTGGAAAATAATTTTCCAGATTCACAAAATCAATATTCCATCTGTTACAATTCCAATAAATCGGAACTGTAACAATATGTTTTTTATCATAATCGATTTCAATGAGAATAGTAATATCCCTAGTAACAAACTCCATATTATATTATATAATAATCATACTGTATTGTACCTCTTGCACCCACTCTATCGCCATGTAAGAAAAGAACAAAGTGTAATTCTGTACTTCAATATAATGAAGTACATTAGACTGCGACGGAAGGGTTAGTTGGGAGGGGTCTCTACAGCACTGTCTGCCATGATTGTCCAGTCTCGTTCATAATTACAAAAAAAAAACAATCATTATACAATATTGCTGCACTAATTTGTACTAGCAATATTCTGTTCATCTTCTCTCTCGAAACTATCATTCGTCTCGTTTTTCTCTTGATGGGGTCCAAAATGTCTTTCTGCTGTTTTGTTTCCATATTGTTTGTCATAATTTATCATATTTAATTCACATTATATGAAAGTCTTTTTTGTTTTAAACTGATTTTAATTTCTAATTTTATGATAAAACTTTTGAAACCAAAACAATTCTTATTCAACATATAAGAACAATTCAAATCAACAATACAAAAATGCATATGTTTATACAATTATGCCTGATTGTATATATCAGTAATTCACCCACATTATTCCCGAAACAGTTATGCGGCAAACAGCCCCAGTGTTGCCATTGTAAATGTATGACTAAACATAAGATTGTAATTCTAGTGTAGGGAAAGGATTAGCTCAATGGTAGCGCGTTGGACTATCAGTCCCGTAGGTTCGAGTCCAGTGCTGCCCCTTAGATTTTCTCTTCGTAGGAGCTTCTACAGCTCACTCACTGTTCGGAGGTTGGCCCTGCACTGAGAAGGCTTCGGGCGCCAATGACCACAGAATGACGCGCCTTTGGTCCGATAAATAAGTTAATAAATTTATAGACGGAAATAAAAATAAAAGCAGAAAAAAAAATTGTTGATTGTATGCTTTGTTTTCACTTTAGGTTCAAGAAGTTTACAAGGAACATCAAAATAAATAAAATATTCAACTCCTTTTTATTCTAAACCAAATATAATTATATATGCGTAAAGAATACACTCTCTCACAGTGTATGTATGTACATATGAACACTTGCATGCATACATAAAAAAAAACAAAAAAAAACGTGTACATACATACACACATACCTATATAATAATATGCGCCATAAATATTTGTATCTTTGCATGGTATTTCATAACATTTCTTTATTTTATTTTAATGTTATTTCGTTTTATTAATTATAATTCTACATGATATAGTGAAATAAGTATTATATTAATATTCAGAACACTTAATACATCATGATCAGTGCAATGATTTATTGTTCTTTTTAAATAAATAATAGCAAAACTAGTTCAGCAACATGTTTGATTTCTAAAATTTATATTTTTGATATTTAAAAAAAAAAAAAAAAAAAAAAAAAAAAAAAAAAAAAAAAAAAAAAAAAAAAAAGAAAAAAAAAAAAACAAAAAAAAAAAAAAAAAAAAAAAAAAAAAAAAAAAAAAAAAAAAAAAATAAACAAAAAAAAAAAAAAAAAAAACAAAAAAAAAAAAAAAAACGCGTTTTATAACAATAAACTCCTCAAAAACAGAATTATATAGAAAGCTGTTTTATAAAACAGCAAAAACAGAATTATATAGAAAGCTGTTTTATAAAACAGATGTATCTGTAAACAGATATCTGTAATCTATAGACTGCTAACGTCAATTTATTTTTGTTAATAACAAATATAATATGGCTGGAAATAGTGGTCTAAAAATTCCACTTAAAAAAATTCATTAACTAGGGGAAATACAAATCTTGGAACTGTTTTTTACTTAATAATTTTATAACTAAAATTTAAAACAAAATATACGTAAAGTTTTATCCCCTTACATCTACTGCCATTGGCTACATGTTCTCATCCGTTTAACTAATCCTGATGTAGTTATAATCCATTTTCAGAAAATCACATTCCTTCTACAAAAGACTGATTGATTTCAATTTTATGTATTAAGAATTTAGATTGCCAATTAGTTACTTAAAATAATTCAACCATTTTATTCAATATTTTCATATTCTACGATGATTTTAAAAAAAAAATTATTCATACGCTTACTTTCTATTTTATAAGTACCCAAATAAAATCTCAAAATTAATTTCTGATTTGACAGATTTATAATTTCAGAAATTTAAATTATATGTATAAAACATTCAAATTTCGTTTGAATTATTAAATTTGTTTATCCTATTTTATTATATAAATAGAAATTATCAAATAATACAATAAACATCCTCAACAGATGTAGGGCTGAATCTGGGGGTAATAATACCAGACAGCAATATTTTATTTAGTAATTATAAATATAAAATAATTATCATGATCTTGAAAAATTATTGTGTCTGTGAAATCGTTTCGGCAATGTGGTTGCGCTTGTAAGGCAGTTTCCACTATAATTAAAGTTTACTTATTAAAAAGATAAAAACTAAACTAACTCGAACTACATAGATGTTAAAAACTAATTAATTAATTTAAAAATATTATACTGATTACAATTGAAAATAGCAAAGTTTTGGAAAACTCATTAAAAATGTAAACAAATCCAACTAGTAGTTACTGTCTAAGGAAAGGTAACTGATGCTTACGATTTATTGGTCTTATTAAAAAAAAAAAATACTGTCGAGCTGTAACAAAACATCATTCACTTGAAATAAGATAATTACTCTTTTTTTTTTTTTAAATAAATGTCGAAAAATTATTAATCAACTATTTTGTTTCTATTTTCTAACGAACTTATCTTGTGTTAATTACATAACAAATTGAAACATTTTGCTCGCCCATTTTCCAATAAAAAATTAGTAAATAATAAAGGTTAATCATTTTAAAATTAAATACGAATAAAATAATTAATTTCAAACATATTAATTCTGTTAACTTTAAAAAATCACTGCATAATAATCTTTAATACAAATTATTTACTTACTTAGCTGATGTAATAATTAATCAATATATGTAACATTTTGTTAAAAATGTTTTAAGAGCTTACAATTTTTTTTAAAAATTTATAATTAATTAATTAGGCAATGATTAATGGATTACTTTCTATCGCGATATATGTATGTCATTTAGTAAATATTCCAAAAGAATTCTTTAGCATAATTTAATCTAAGAATAAGTTCATAGCTTAGAATTGTGCCTCTGACTTAAAAAGCTGAACAGAAAATTTTGATAAAGTTCGTTATGTTTCCTTAAATTTTCTCCTCATACCTGTTACTTGTCCATTTTTTTTTTTTTTTGTTATAAGCTAATAAATACAAAATATATCTAAACTGAAAATGAACAAAAATAAAAATATTTGAGCAAAATCTATTTGAAAAAATTGATTTAAAAAAAAAAAAAAAGAAAAAAAAAAAAGAAAAGCTGAACGTTGATTTGTATATATGTCAAACGCTCCTAGCTTTGCGGCTCCTAAATCTCCTTTTATCATCTTCACCTTCTTATAACTTATCTTCATCACCTTTTCTTTAATAGCGGCGGCATTTCTATTAGAATGGCCTTTTTTACTTTGGGAAGGGGCATAATTTACAATCATGGCCCGAAGCGCTGACTTTTTATGTTTACTTCTTTTATTTATTACTATATTTAATTGTTTATTTTTCATTGACACATAACATTTCCAATGCTAGGTCCGTTTCTTCCCTCTTCACGTTTGAAAAAGAGGGGAATAAATATTAATTCAATAAATGTATATATAAATATATAGGGCATACTGCCATAAACGGTTCATTTCTTTGGATGTTCTTTGATAAACATTTTCTCTTTCTTTGTTGGACAACTGCATATACATTTTGTTACTTTTTTTTTTGTTCTTATAGATTTCTGTAAGAAATTCTAATATTAAATACCATATACACAACACGTATTTCAGAAAAAAGCTGTAGCGAGGCTGCAGGAAGAATCCCAAATGCGGAAAAAATGTAAAATGGTGATATGCTGGGCACTAAAATGTCCTTCCATCATTGGGATTCTTACTTTTTTTTTTTTTAAATATGTTTAATAATGGTTCCGTTTTTCATAATGTATTATAAGTGTCCAACAGATAATAATGAATGTTAGAGAATTTTGTTTGTTTGTTTTTTTTTTTATTCTATTCCAAATTCTTCATTAAGTTTAGACAAATTCCTGAAAAATATATAAATTATAATTATATTAGCAAATATAGAAAAGATGAAGGAACCATTAAACTGGACAAGAGATAATATCTGGAATTTTGTTCTTTTAACCATGCTTCTTTTTGGTTTCGGATGTTCAGAATGGTTAATTGAGTCTACATCTCGTTGTAAGTCAGATGGAAACTCGAACAATGAAAGTCAACATCTAGATTTTAGAACTGAAGAAAGATGTGTATCACAGAAATAGGTCAGTAATACCAAAAACAAGCATGCTGTGCTGAACAGTCTTAGACACTAAATATAAAAATTATAAAATGTTATTTGTCGGAAAACTCTTGTTCATATACAGGGTGTGTCCGGGCTAAGTTGTCCACCCCCCTTTTTCTTGGTAATTATTGATGATGGAAATAAAATTTCAAATCATAACTCCCTTTATTTTTTGAGATATTAAAGGATAATATAAAAAAAAAAATTCTGCTGCTGATATGCAGGTTACAGAAACAAACCTTTTTTTTTTCAAATGGGGACCCCTATTTTTTATGAATTCTAAAAGTACTTTTTTTGTGAGAAAAACTGTTTTTGAAAAATTAAAATTGCTTTTGTAGTTCCCAAGTTATGAATTTTTGAACAACAAAAAAAGTTTTTTTACCGCTAGCATAGTAATAAAAAACAGTTATGGATAAACGCATAAGTCTGTCCAAAGGGCCAAAAACAAAAATGCAAGATAAATGTTTACACAAATGTTCTCTTGCTTACTATTTTAATCCCATTACTTGTAAACAATGCCTTGTTTTTAAAATACTTCCAGTCTACCTCAAACTTCCGTTCGTTCCGGCAAGATGAACGTCCATATTCGACAAAAGAAAAAACTGATATGTACGACATTTTTGTTGAGTGCCGTCGTCAAGCTCAAACAGCTGCAAGGGTTTACCAGGAGAGATTTCCTGAACGAAGACACCCAAGCCGGAAAATGATTGCTCGTATTGCTGCTGTAACGTTCCGCTTGTATGGCAGTGTCATTCGCCAAGGGCCAAGAAATAGGGTTAGGAATGTTCGTGCTGGGAATTAGTAAAACTGTCGTGTGGGAAATACTCCGGCACTATCAAATAAAGCCATTTAGGTACCACATTGTTCAGAGGTTTCGCGAAGGGGATCTAGAGCGCCGACTCACTTTTTTGGCTCATATTACTGTATTAACGGAGGAAATTCCAGATTTTTTTTATCTTTTATTTTATGGACTTTTATTTTTTACTTTAAGCACAAAGAATAATTTTTTCAGCTGAGATTTTTTTACGTTATTGGCAACCAGGAAGCCATTTTGTTTTTTAAGATCCAGCAGTCAGCGGTAAAAAAAAGTTGTTATTGTTTCGTTCAAAAATTCATAATTTGGGAACTATAAAAGCAATTTTAATTTTTCAAAAACAATTTTTCTCACAAAAAAAAGTACTTTTAGAATTCATAATAAAAAATAGGGGTTCCCATTTGAAAAAAAAAGTAGCATATCAACAGCAGAATTTTTTTTATATAATATTATTAGATACTGCTCAAAAAATAAAGGGAGTTATGATTTGAAATTTTTTTTTTCATCAATAATTACCGAGAAAAAGGGGGTGGACAACTTAGGACACCCTGTATTTACAAAAATAAGCTTGGATGAAAATCAGTTTATTGGATGGTGTTGAAAGAAATTTGTCTTGTTTCTAAATCCTAAGGTAATCAAGTTTGGACAAATAAAACATAAAGAATTTTGGTGCCGGTATAGTGTGCGCTCTACCAACCCTGATGATATTATCTACTGTACAAAATATGTGCTCTATACTAGTAAGTATAACCTTACTAAAGTGCGGCATTGAGAATCTCTTTTTAGAGAGCTCTGCCTTCCGTTCCACCGTTGACCAAAAAGAAAATCTTTAGCCAGTCAAACTCGAAATTAAGTGGATCGCTGTACTATTTTTGAGAGACGACCATGAGTAAAATTCAACCGTGATAATAAATGGTTTGCAAATAATAGTTTAAATTTTCATTTTTGTGGATAGTGCATACCAAACCCGAATCATAGGTGGTTGACGAGGAAATGGCGATTAGGAATAAACCCCTCTGGCCCTCCCCTGCTATCCTAGTGATTCTTCCCTAACTCCCCTTAAGTATCCCCACCCACGCCGAGGAGAGATGCGTGTCGAGGCTGAATGCGTAGGTAAAATATATGTGCGGTAGCGGTCACGTTGGGGAACCGGGCGAAACGCTTCTCGTGGTACGGGGCACTGCCACGAATGACGTCATACTTCCTCCATTTCTCGTGGGAACAAAATGAATCCCAGTAATTTTGTAGAGAGAGAAAGTAAGGGTAGGCGGGAGGAGAAGAACTCGCCCAAACTAATCCCCTCTGCCGTGGAGATCCCCATGGTTCTGGGGAAAAACCAGTGGTGGGGATGGACCTGAGGGGGTGATACTTCGGTTCCCCCTCGAATTAAGCAGGGAGAGGAGAGGATGGAATAGCTGGGTCAAGTGCAGGCATACGTCCTTCAGCGACAGATCCTCTGAGCAGCTTGGGGAGATCCGCATCTCACCGAGAAAGATCAGCGGCGTCGAGCGAAGGGTGCAGGCGAGGCGCAAAGCTGACGCGGAAGGCAGAGTGTGATAATCGTCTGGAGCTTCCTCCCCGACCCCCAAGCGGGCTCCTAAACGGGGGAGATCGGAGTTAAGCACGGGACCAAAGAAAAGTGGCACTAGGGTGTCAAAGAAAGCGAAGGGCTCTGAAGCGGCGTTAACAGGCTCATTCAGAGATGCCCTTAGCAACATTCGAATGGCGATTGCCACGGAGGGTTATCCTCAGGCCAACCTAACTGAAGTTCAGGCGGAGAGGATACAGGCTGAGGTGGTCGCCAGAATAATTGGTGAGAACGGCCCTCAGTTTAGGGGTTGCTACCTGTCTAGAGGCGCCCTCATTATCAATTGCGACAATGAGGTAACGCGAAACTGGTTGGAGGCGGTGACCCCAACTCTCCAGGTTGGAGAGGGGGTAAAGCTGAGGGTCTATCCTGCCAAGGAAATCCTCAGAACTGCCAAGATGTCGGCGTGGGTGGTAGGGACGCTGGGGGAGGTGGCTCCGTCTGTGGTATTGAAAAAGCTTCTTTCTCAGAACGCAGACTTGGACACTGCAGACTGGAGAGCCATCAACAGGAAGGTCGAATCCCGGAGACAAACCCTGGTATTTGACATTCCTGAGGAAGCCCTGGAACGCTTGAGGAAGTCCAATCTCGAGGCTTTTCTCGGGAGGACGTGGTGAAGTTCAGGGGCGTTGCTAAAACGAAGGATGATAATTGAGGTGAAGAACCGATGGAGGTACTACAGGTAAATCTCCTTCATAGTAGAGGTGCGCCGGCTCTTGAGAGAAGACATCGCCTTAACCCTGATCCCGGAACCCTGGCTGGTGCGAGGAAGAGTGGCTGGGCTAGGAGAACTTGCAGGTAAGACTGTGTATAATCGTAGCCTGGGACTGTCCTAGAATATGCATGTATGTTAGGAAAGATATTACCTTTTTACTGCTGACGGATTTTTGTTACAGGGCTCAGACAGCGGCTAGGGCGAGACTACGCACGGAGGGAGGATCCAGAGACTTTGTCTGCGTGTCAGCCTACCATCCACTTGACTCAACACAGCCACCACCACCAGAAGAGTTGCAGAATTTGGTAACTTACTGTAAGGATGGTGGACTTGAACTACTGATTGGATTGATGCCAATGTCCTTAATGAGGGATGGGGCAGCACTGATACAGATCAGAGAGGTAAGTCACTCTTGTAATTTATCTTAGCAAATAATTTGTGCTTGATAAATGAGGGTGAAGAACTCACCTTCTTTAATGTACGACGCAAGGAGTTAATCGCTCTCACCATAGCGACTAACTTTATATCGACTCTGGTAAGAAACTAGCATGTGTCCAAGGAGCCCTCACTATCGGATCACATGTACATAAGGTCTAATCTGTAGACAGTTGTGAAGCTACAGGAATCCTCCTAGACGCACGGACTGGGATTTGTATCGACGGAATTTAGACCATAATATTAAAACAGTGAAACAGTCCTATGTAACTAGTAATGACATTGAGGATGCGGCAGACCAACTGCAGAAGGTCATCCTGGATGCGTACAAGCAGAACTGCGCGGAGGTAGTGAGGTCATGCTCAAGAAGGGTCAGCTGGTGAAAGCTGACCGGCCTCCGTGCTAAGACTAGGAAACTGTTTAATGCAGCAAAGAGAAGAGGCTCATGGGAGGAGTACCGTAGAACCCTCACCTCTTACAATACTATTCGAAAAACCAAAAGAGCCTGTGTGAGGAATTCGAAACGACCTCAGAAGGGGCCAAACTCCACAAGATACTATCTAAGATGCCGGTTAATCCTACCAGAACTATCAGGAAACCAAATGGTGACTTCACGGAGTCGGAAAGAGACACTCTGGAACTGTTGATCCAGATACACTTTCCGGACTCACGGTAGGCGTCAGTGACAAGGACGGACGAAAACTTGAGGGATCTCGGTCTTCGACGGGAGTCCAGGGAGTGGTCTGTAGCCAAAAGCTGCGTCACGTATAATAAGGTTATGTGGGCAGTTAACTACTTTAAGCCCTATAAGACACCAGGGCCTGACGTAATTTTCCCTGCCCTACTATAGAGGGGCGGGGATACTCTTACTCTTATCCTATGCAGACTGATGAGGGCATGTTTGGCTCTCAACCACGTTCCTAGAGCGTGGAGGTCTGTAAAAGTTATATTTATACCGAAGCCTGGGCAGAGAACGCATTCCCAGGCTAAGGCATATGGACCGATCAGTCTTTGTTCATTCATGTTGAAAGTTCTGGAAAAACTGCTAGATTTGCAAATTAGGGAGGTGGTGTTGAGGCAGTATCCTCTGCACCCCGCGCAGCATGCCTACCAGTTAGGGAAATCCTGTGAGTCGGCCCTCCACTCTCTTGTTGGGGAGCTCGAGCCGTCGGTGCATGGCAGAGAAACAGCGGCGGGCGTATTCTTGGACATAGAGGGAGCATTCAACAACATGACCTTCTGCTCAATTACTCACGCGTTAGAGAGGCGCTGTGTCCGCAGATCCATCATTAGATGGATCGACAGTGTTCTTAAAAAAAGGAGGATTTTAGCAAGCCTATGTGAAGCTTCGCTTGAGATTACGCCCACAAGGGGCTGCCCGTGGAGAGGAGTTTTTTCCCCTCTTCTGCAGCCCATGGTTGTGGACGAGCTACTGAGAGAGCTTAACGACAGTGGATGTTCCGTGCTGGGCTACGCCAATGACATAATGGTGGTAGCCAGAGGCAGGCACGGACCTATAATCGGAGAACTCCTTCAGGAGGCCCTTATGTGCATAGTGAGGTGGTGTAGGAGAGTGAACCTTGGGGTAAACCCGCAGAAAACCACTCTCGCACCGTTTACTAGGAGGAGAAACACTGAGGCATATAAGAAGAGCGTCCGACTGCTGCGTTAGAGGTGCTGCTGGGACTGACTCCGCTGCACCTTTTGGTGCAAGCGGAGGCAACTGCCAGTGCACACAGATTATGCAACAATGGTCTTTGAGAATAGAGGCTCCTTAGCCAAACATTTGGACAGATTGCTAAAGGTCAATCCGGGCATGGTGTTGAGCATAGTCCGAGATAGCACTTGTCCAATATATAACTTGGAGAGATTTTCCGTGGTAGCCTTCATTAAAACAGTTAAACAGTCCTATGTAACTAGTAATGACATTGAGGATGCGGCAGACCAACTGCAGAAGGACATCCTGGATGCGTACAAGGAGAACTGCGCGGAGGTAGTGAGGTCATCCTCAAGAAGGGTCAGCTGGTGGAAGCTGACCGGCCTCCGTGCTAAGACTAGGAAACTGTTTAATGCAGCAAAGAGAAGAGGCTCATGGGAGGAGTACCGTAGAACCCTCACCTCTTACAATATGGCTATTCGAAAAATCAAAAGAGCCTTGTGGACGAAGCTGTGTGAGGAATTCGAAACGACCTCAGAAGGGGCCAAACTCCACAAGATACTATCTAAGATGCCGGTTAATCCTACCAGTACTATCAGGAAACCAAATGGTGACCGGTTTCGGGCGTTTAAACTGAATTGGCTCTGTGCATGTCTGTGTTATCACACTGTCTGACAAACGCATCCTGAAGATGGGCGAACGCCCGAAACCGGTCGATGACCACAAAATGAAACATGCTACCACGGAAAATGTCTCTGATGCTTTCCAGCTCTGCGGAACCAACCACCACAACAAATATAACTTCGAGGTTCCATTCGGATGTTCCCAGGTTCTAGGGCGAAACGGTCCAAGGGGTGAAAAAAGCGCTACCGGACAGGACCTCTGAGGTTCACAGATGATTCTAAGATGGACTGCGGAACTGAAGCAGAATTGTGTGATGTGAGCCCGCAGGTACTTATTGAGAGGCCGCTGCGCAGATACCCCACAATATTCCAGGCTGAGGTGTTTGCCATCAAGGTCTGTGCCGAGGAGAACCTGCGTAGAGCTCTAAGGGGCAAACTTATACGCATTTGCTCGGACAGTAAGGCTGCACTGAAAGCCCTAGAGGCTTACAGAAGTACCTCATCCCTAGTTAAGGAATGTAGAGAGGCAATGACGAGACTCTCCAGGCACAATAAAGTACAGCTGATATGGGTGCCTGGACATACAGGGATTAAGGGTAATGAGACAGCTGATCAACTGGCCAGGAACGGGGCAAACACTTTTAAGATCAGTTCAATGGTCCAGAGCCTGTCCTGGGGATAACCGGTAGAGCAGTCCGTGCAGCGATCGGAGATTGGCTTCGAAGCAAGCATGAGGAGCTCTGGAGGGGAAGCCCAGGTGCCATACATAGTAAAAGGATGATGCCAGGACTGTGTAAAAGAAGAACCAATATGACCCTTTGCCTGGGTAGGAACCAGATTTCTCTGGTGACGAGACTATTTACGGGTCATGGTAGGTTCAGGAAGCATCTGCACAAGGTAGGGCTAATAAGCGCGGAACCCTTGTGCAGACTATGTCAGGAGGAGGAGGAAACGGCCCCCCACCTGTTATTTGATTGCGTTGCAATAACCAAATTGCAATACGAAACCCTTGGTAAGTGGCGACCTCAGGAGACAGGAACGCAAAATGATCTGGTGGTGAAAGCCCTTAAACTCCTCAGAAGGGGAGGGTTCACCTACTAGAAATTACCAGGCATGGCACAAAAAGCCTTTGTTGGCTGCAGTGCTGACGTATAACCCACCCGTAGATGTTAATAATAATAATAATAAATCCGAACCATGACACGAATTACAGAACGCGTATAGCGTCTCACCTAAACTGTTTGCAACCCTATTTCACGAGAAATAGTTCACGAAAAATCAAACCCAAATTGGCCAAGGCATTCCAAAGTGCTTGCTAAGGACTATATAATACTCGATCTTTCTATGAGGAATAAATAAGATGGGGAATGCATTTTAAGAAACATGTCATACTGAAGATTTATTATGTTGAAAAAAGAAAAGAAAGTATGAAACTCCTTTGTAATCAATTGCTGGGAAAAGTATTAAAACTACAGCGCGGTACCCCAATATCAAAATTTGCATCAGAATTCCCTCTTAATTTTTTTTAATTTTATTAGCGATGATAAAAGGACATGTTGTAAGAGCAAAGCATGATCCAAGAGTTGCTAAATTCATGCAGCTTCCTTGGTATTCCCTTTTTTTTTTTTTTTTTTACTAGATTGCATTATGAAAATCTTAAATGAAAAAAAAATCTCTAATCCCCACAACCAAGTTAAGTGATCTAAACCTAAGTCATTTAAATGACTCACAATCAATAACTTAAGATATAAACAAACCAATACCTCTTATTAACATCCTCCATTAAATCGTTTCTATCTAAAAGTGATATAACCAATTTGAGGGTATTCCATATTGATTCCGACATAGTAACAGAAAATTCACCTTGTGGGCCACGACCTGATGCTTGTTGATTTAATGCTGTCAAAAGATGTTCAGCTGCTTCCCTAAATTTTAAACACGTTAGTAATTTTTGAAAAATTGTATTTAGCGAATAATCTTATTTAGAAAAATTAATGACAAATTAATTCACTTCTTTTTTTTAGGAAAAAAATGAGGGGAAACGAAATTTAATTCGATAAACTTTTAAACAAAAATTGTGGTGATGTTACATTTTCTTTTCTTAGTTAATTTATTTGCAATTTACTTTCATTTGATGAGAAAGTTTATTTCTAACAGGTTTCTGTAACTTCTAGATGAAATGTGAAGAAGATCCCTGAGACCAATTATGTAATATATATAAAATATATACATATTTAACATTGGGATCTTCTTCACATTTCATTCTAAAAGCCAAATAGAAATCTAAATTCTGAACAAGCAATTCTGAAAAACTGCTACTCTTAAAAATCGATTTCACAGAAACTCAGTGTTCACCAGAACTTTCTTTGTAGTAGAACTTGTAACTCTTGACCAAGTTGCTGTAAAGCCTATTATAAAATTTCACAGAACCATGAACAATGGTATTAACGATTCTTTAAATTAATTTAACATCTTCTGAAACTTATTCTGAATAATTATTAAAAACCGCTGGTCTCTTTTAAAACTTAGAGGTCATAAATGTTCAAAATATATTGACCTCACTTACGGCATTTAAGGCTGGTAATATAACTTTTATATAAAGAAAAAAACCCAAAAAATTTCACTACAGGTAAACCTGAATAAGCTTTTAATTTAGAAAACCGGTCATATTTATTGAATGAATGTAGTGAAGTCTACTATCAAACTCCATGCATTTAAAAACAATGGTGTCAGCGAATCTTCACCTTACTTTAGCAGCTTTTGATACCTGTAGAAAATATTTTTCATACAACTGATTAAAACTGCCTAACTTAAGAATAACTTGAAAAACACTTCGAGTTTCCGGGTTGAAACCGTGTCAGTGTTTGCTAGAAACTGAATCCGAAGTTTCGCCCATACTGCAATAAGCACTTTCAGGGTCTCTTAGCAAACCACTGACGCGGTTTCAACCCAGAAACTCAAGTATTTTTTCATGAAAATGGCCGCGGAAACATAAAAGATCTTGAGAATAAGTTTCTTCAATTAAAGTCTAATGGGGAAATCTAAAATCCGACATTTCTGTATTTACGAATATCGTGAGGAGTTTAAAAGTTCCTGTCATTTCTATTCACTTGTAACACTTAGTTGATTATTAATAAAATAAAAAAAAAACTGGCTGGGATTGTTTTGGGCTGATTCTAGAAATAGAAATTTATCTTGTTCTAAGATGTGCTATTCGTTTTTACATAGTAAGGGTTGTAATTACGGCCTCCATCGTATATAATTCGAAATCATGGATTCTCGAAACTATTGGAAGCCTAAGACTGAGTGGTAAGAAAAGAAAATTCTCAGTATAGTTTTTTGACAGACAGTATCAAAAGTTAAGAAGTTTATCACAAACAGGCAACAAAATTCAGATCTAAATATTTGATGATCAATGTCCAATATTTTTTGATGGTATCCTATATCAGGATAACTCATAACTGGATTTACTCATACCTGGCTCTACAGCCAATCAGGGATTTGATCTCCAAACATCCCTGAAACGCCAAAATGTCATGTCAGCTTTATATTGCTCTGTCTTGAAGCCATCAAAAACGAGGCTATCTATTACCTTCACGTACCTTTCTTGGGTATATACTACCAATATTCTACGCAAGTAACGTACCCAACGTAATCTACCTATATACATAACTCCAATCACATCCATTTCCTTAAACAGTTATTTTATTATTTTTGCCACAGTCGGTCGGACTAAAAAGTATCCTATGAAACTACATCATCCTCATTCAGCTTTAGGCTTCCAATATTACTCAGAATCCATGATTTCGAATACGTGACCAAGGGCGTGATTAAAGTTACTATAAACAGTTATCTCCGTGGATCAAGATACGATTAATTATACGATTTCGTAGAATCAGCCTACCAGCCGCAGTTCTACTTTTTATAACTAATTCATCTATTGTTATTATGGAAAAGATGCCAGAAACTTCAACTTCTCGTGGCCACAAAGCGGTGTCTCAACTTGTAAAAACAACTAATTTTGTTATCTGTTGTCACCTATATTTTTTTGTTTCCTGATTTACCCACCGTCCAAAACCTGGTGCCCCACACTAATTCCAAACAGCCTAATTTAAGTGCTACTGTGCTTCTCGACATATGTCACATCATTTTTCTTACACAGATTACCCTCCCAGCTTTACTAAATTAAATAGCATCTTCTACTTACAAAGCAATTACAAGCAATAGAATTTCCTGCACTGTTGCTAGCGATAAACAGTTTTAATAAACAATAAAAAAATCTAATAAATAAAAAAAAATACCTATGGGCGCCTAAATGTACACAAGTAATGCCAAGATTGTATCTAGCTCTGATAAAGCCTGGTGTGAGTTGTAATGCACTTCTGTATGCATCAACAGCTTCTTCCGATCTGTTTCCATTTGCTAAAGTTGCACCAAGTCGGTTCCACATTCTAGAATCCTATAACGATATTTAACTTAACAAAAAATATATTTACTAATGCATTAGAGTTCAATACTTTTTATTTTTAAGATAATTTTGATATCAACCATTAGAGTAATATGATTATGTTTTTTACATGTAGAACGTCATCAACATGTTTTTACGTGCTTTTCTGTATGCATTAACCTTCATTTGTCAGCTTTAAACATCTGAAGGTAAGTGTATATAGGCTTACATTAGGTTTTGCCTGTAAAGCAGCTTTGAAACAATCGGCAGCCATTTCGGTCTCTCCTGAGAGGTTAAAAAGCACTCCAAGACCGCATTGTACATCTGCATCTATTGTATGTGTGGGATTTCTTCTGGCTGCTTCCAAATATAGATTCTTCACTTCATTATGCAATTCCCTAAAAAAGCAATTCTAATTTAAACAATAAAACAATATTTATGACTAATAAAACAAAAAGAGGCTGTGATCCACAGCTTATTGGCAGAGGTATTTTTTCATTACTGTGGAGTATTTCACGGGCATGGGTGAAAGCAAGCTCAGGAACTACCCCTTCGTGACTTAATAAAAAAAAAAAAGCATTGGCTGGCCATCCAATTGGCTTGGGTTATACACATATACCTGAGTGGATATTGTAGACACCCTCTTCTCAACCAACAAAGCTTGTAGTATCAGTTAAAATTTAATCCTAACTGACAGTACTGTAGACAGGCAGTCAATTTTTGAAAAAATATTACAAATAAAAGTGATAGTTTAAATCTGAGCAGTTAATATTCAAAGTTTAAAGAAAATCGTTCTATTCACTATCGAGAAAATTCCAAGAGAAAGAAAGCACTCAAGAGAACAAACTTCCGGTCAACCGTTTTTCTTCAAATTTGGAAATCTAGTAATGCTTTAAATGTATCTTAATATTACTGGGAAGTCCGCCCAGAATCCTCCAAAAATCAATTTTCTCAGAAAGATCTTATGGCGGTTAGTTTAATTTTAATTAAGAAGAGATTATTGCAATCAGTGGTTAGATGGATGGTTCTCTAGATATAAAGATCGATTTGAGTCATAAAGATAATATATTAATATCGATAGATAGTAACTGCAGTTCAAAAATCTGGTTCGATGTGTTAATCAATGCATTAACCAAAAATTCTGTCGAAACAGAAGGTGATATTCTGTTTCTCAGAAGGAATATTTCAGAACTGTTATTAAGGACTTGAAAGAAATAGACTGAACTTCTAAAATTATTGAATAACTCTGAGAGTCCTTTCCATAATTTCATGTACCTATAATGAAATTCTCAATAGAAAATTTTTCCCGAGATTATTAAGTTATATCCCAAGAAGTTAAGTTATTAGTGATACAGAGAATAGAAAATAAGAAGCCCCTACAGCTCACTGTCCGGTGATGGACAGTGTTGTCTGTAACGGGCGCAAATGACCGCAGATGTTGAGATGCCTTAAATTTCGAAAGAAAAAAAAATGATGGAAAAACCCATTATTAAAAGGATTTTACACAGCATGCTTAAAGTGGACGTCCTTAGTAAAAGACAATATGAGTTTATCCTTCAAGCTGAGGCAGTTGATGCAATTAAAAAGGTTGAAATATGTAGAAAAGGTCTAAAAGAAAAACTGCGAATCTTGCTAATATCATTAGGTGTAAGGGGAGCGATCGTTGCGACGTCCGCTCTTAAACCAACTGAGAAAATTAATTAGGATTTTGTACATAATATTTATTATGTGTCGAAAAACGATTCCTCGATAGGAAATTAATTATGAAAACAAAAAGATATTAGAAAATTATCTGAAGACTATCCTCAGAGATCTTGTTCATCTCCTGGATTTTATATTTTTTTATCAGTTTTTTAAATTAAAACTTTCTTTAATTGAAATTAATTCTTTAAAGATGTGGAAAGTAGTAGCATTCGCTGAAGATATTTAAACAATGATTTCCGGAAAAAGATCAAAAGAGTTGGAAATGAAAGGAAATGACGCTATGTTTGAAATTATGAAATGTGCGTGCCAGTAACAATAAAATATTCAATAAAAATAAATATGGTATTTTGTATATTACAAAAAAGGTGTTTAATGAAGGTTACGGCGAAAAGCTGATTAATGTTGAAGAGATGAAACACCTAGGGGTAATTATTGATAAGCATTTTAGCAGGAATAGACATATGGAAAATAATACTAGGAAAATTCTGCAAATGATAAACAAATTAAGTAGAGTGGCAGAAGTGCAATGGGTTATATTAGAAGGGGCTCTACAACTGATTTATCATTGCGCAATTCTCCCAATGATCAATTACCCCATTTCCGTCTGGATGAAAGTACTACAGAAGCATAATTCAGACAAACTCTTCATCAGAGTGCAGACGTTGATGGTAATTAGAATCCTCAAAGGATACAAGACAATATCCTATTCTGTCGCTAACATCAAGCAGGCGTTATAACAATTGATACTGAATTGGAAGAGATCTCAAATTTATATGAAATAGGAAATTTGAAGATATATCAGTTGAAAATCTTAACCTCCCTGTATATAGTAGACTTGGAACCATCCAGAGCAAACGACTAACAGGCTACATTAAAAAATGCTTTTTATCTTACAACTATATTCACTGTCGGAAGTAAAACAGATCATCATAAAGAGGCAGCTTTTGTGGTATTCCGCGATACTCATTTTACACATACTGAACAATTCAATTTGAGCGCTAACTGCTCAAACAATCAGGCCAAAGGTTTGGCGATACAAGAGACATTAAAGTGTGGTGTAAGCAAAACATTTTACTAGAGGATCTAAAGTCATGATCAAATCTAAGTGACCCTCTTCGCGTTGAAAAACGGTAAAAATCATTACCCTCTGAAAGAGTCTACAAGGAAGACAGTAACTGAACTTAACAGTACCTGATTATAGTCCCCAAGCGCGCCCTTAATTAAGAAAGCTGTACTAACGTTGGCTTTTTGCCAAATTTCACACCAAAGACCTTAACTTCATCCAATTTATAAGAAGAATCTTATGAATTGATTGCAAAAACGGATTTAATTTATTATAATATAATAATAAATTATTATTATTTTAATTAATTAACATTGAATAGATAAGAAAGCTTAGTTTCATTAATATTCTTTAATTTTTTCATTTTTCTTACCAAATATTGATTATTGCATAATTTTTTATATTATTTAAAAACCATTTAATATAATTTACCATAGCAACACATATATTATATGTTATGAGGCACGAGGAAATGAATTCTCCTTCATTAGAAGTACCATTAAAGTATAATAAAAACACACACACAGACTATGTGTTAAAATATTTTTATCCTGTAATCAGGCGACCATAAAACATGTAATTTTCGTGAACAACAATTTCGAAAGTTTGACACGATCCCAGTATTTCCTCTTACTTGGGCTAAGTGCAAGTAATATTAGTATTCATAGGAAAAAATACATATTAACTATCTGTTACCTCGTCATAATTGAAGTTATGCCTATTAAACCTTGATCACTTTGAGAAGGCTCCTTCACAAGATCACTATATTTCGGGTTCATATGCAACCATTCCTGAAAACAAATACAAATTTAACATTTATGTATTAGGGTAGATGTCAATCATGTTAAAAACTGGAATAGCAAGAATTCTGAAGAAGACTCGAACACACCAAACATCAAAATGTTCTTAATCTACATTTTTTTTTTAACAGTAATGATTTATAACCAGAAGTTTTCTTATTTAAAAAAAAAATGCGCAATATAAATAAAAATATACCATCTAATATAAAAATATACTAATACGGAATATACCTTCAGTGCTCTGCAAGCCTGATTTTGAAAATTTTCATTAGTGTAACTGACAGCTAGAGCCATTAAAGCTGTTAAATTGCTTGGCTCTAATTGTAAACATTTTTTTAATGCAGCTATCGCTTGCGGATCCTATATATTAAAAAAAAAAAAAATTGTTAAAGAGAAAAGAAATAATTCAATGAAATTAAAATACTTTTAGATAGAATATTTGACTTTTTTAATTCCTACATTATTGTTTTAACAACTTCCAATGATATTTTAAAAGCAGTAAAACTTCTCTTAATTAAAAAGTACTAAACAGCGGACACCTCTTAATAATGAACTTTTTCAAAATCTCCGCAAAATCGAAGAATATTCTTTGAAATGATGTGAACCTGTTCTCAGATCTCTTTAAACCATCTTTTGTTTATATTTCAATTTAATGAATATTCCTTTACAACTCCTTCTTATCTCTTTTTCTTTCTTATCGGAGCTCTTAAAGCGGAAATAAATATTTATCTTCACAATTCTTAGAAATCTCTTATTGTATAAGAATATAAGAAACAACAAGAACATATTTTTATCAGAGTATACAGAAATGAATGTCATAAATAATCAAACTGATATTCACTAATGTACAAAAAAAAACACAGGCACTCTATTTTTAATTTCTATTTTTCCTTAAAAAAAAATAATGTATTTTTTAAATTTATTTTTCGTATAAATTAAATCCAAATAGATTCAAAGATAAACACAACCATTATTGGTTTATTTTTTACGTTTAATACCAATTTTTTTCTGATACTGTTGATATAAAATAAATCAATGGGTATTTGTCTTCGACCGTTCACACAACTTGAACTTTTTTCATATTTTGTAACTTAATTAGTAATTTGATGTTAAAGTTGGTTAGTTAATTACTTTAATTAAATAATCTGCTCAAAAAGATTGGTTCTATTTCGAGATCTTATCTCGGTCAGAAGGGCCTCTGGTCAACGAAGCAGGAAGTGTCTGCTAAAGAAGCCCAAGTGCTCGGTATGTTACGCTCTACAATCCATGATAGTCAACAGCAATTAACTATCTCTGAAATGCAAGATTGACTGGGTTTTTGACAGCTAAAGAATACAGTTTAATAACTATTACCTTATTACGGAACCGTAATGTAATAGCTCCCGAATTTCGAACCATTGCAAACGGTTCATAATGTGGGTGAACTTTAAAACTGTAAGAACAAGATTGCACGAGTATGATCGAGTTTTTGGACGCCCGGCATTAGATCCTCTACTATTGGAGAGGCATGGAGTGGAAATACTTTTGACAAACCATCAACTAGTTTGGGTATCTAATCACTGGGGAGCTATTATCTACACAAATGAGCTCCGGTTCTATTTATGCCAATCAGAGACCGGGACCTTGTGTGGAGAAGACGTTGAGATCGCTTGTTTTCCATGTATAATATATGTCAAAGCCTTTCCAAAGGCAATTAGTTATAGTGTGGGATGGAATCAAATCCATACCCGTATCGAACCTATTATACAAAACGGAGCTTTGATAATACGTGGAAAACGTTCTTCTGCAACTGTGATCCCATTTACTCCATTTATTGGAGAAAACTTTGTGATAATGGAAGGAAATGCTCAACCGCATACAGCTCGAGTCGGCAACATGCTTGGAGAACTACGAATTGATCAGCACGTTCTCCCGACATGAATCCTATTCAACACATTATTGGGAGACGTTTAGACACCGATCGTCACCCTAAACGACATAGAACAGCTCTGAATTGCTCTTCTTGAAAAATTGGATACTGTTTCGCAAGATGAAATCCAATCGCTTATTTACTCGATCCTAACAAGACTTGAGAACTACGCAAGTCCAGAGATGTTAATACATGCTATAATGAGGAAACAAGGTAATAATCAACAATAAATTTTAATTTATCGCTCTAAAACTTTTCAAGTATTAGGGTTAATTTCATTCAAAACATATATTTTATTTTTTTATTTAAGGCACGTCAACATTTGTGTCATGGCGTCCGGAGCTTTCTCAGTGCACTGACGGCCCAGGACAGTGTTCTTCTCACTACAGGCAACACTGTCGATCACCGAACAGTGAATTGTAGCCGCTCCTAGAAAGAAAAAGCAAGGAGTAGCAGTGGACCATTTGATTTAATTAATTTTCATTGAAACTCACGGATTTCTAATCTCGTTTGTGTTTATTTTAAAATAACACTATTAATTAAACAAGAATGTAATTTTGAATTTTTGATTTTACAATACGTAAGTTTGAAATTTAAAAGTAAGTATAAGAGTTCCCAATGAGTATGTTTTTTTTGGTCCAGGAGGTTATAATCAAATAACTGATTTGCGTATTTAAAAAAAACAAAAACAAAAAACATCAATAGAGGATTTTGTAAAGAACAAACCATAATTTTAATATTTTGCTGCATGAGATTTCTTTTCAATCCAAAGTCACTTCTTTTCACTCTCCTCATAACGAAAGGGTGTATCGAACTTTATATTCTTAAATGATACAGTAAGTTAATAGAAATATAACTGCTTTCAATGATGCTGTTTCAAGAATGAATGCAAGCACCTAAAATCTTCAGTTTATATTAGCTTGTTTTTCTCTAATAAAAGTCTTTTACCCTTGTAAAAATAGTTTTTTTAATAACTGAATTGCTTCCGAAGGATGAACACTTCTCAATAAAGTTGTACATTCCCGATTGGTGTCCTCTGTAGAGAAGTTTCACTGAATTCATAATTTTCACTTCTCACAAATTATAATTAATCACTTATTATGAATGTCAAATAAATACTTGTTCATTTTCTGCTTGTGTAGTCCCTAAAAGTTGCCAAGCAAAAGAATTTTCCGGTTCATTTTTTACAGCAGCTTCAAAACAAAGCACAGCGCTGGGTAAATCACCTGCTTCTAGTCTGGCTTTACCTTCCTCAAGAGCATTTACCACTTCCAACATTGGATTCTCAGAAGCAAACTTATACTCCTGAATTCGAATAGAAATTATTATAAAAAAAATTAAAAAAAAAAAAATCCTCAACCTGCATGAATCAAATAAACATGTAAATCTCACCTTGAACGCTGTTGAAAAATCGCCAAATTCCGATATCCAACTATTACTGTCATCGGCTACTGCCAGGTTTTCCCACTGTTCAGATAATTTTGACCAGAGCTGTTTGTTAAAAGTATCTTCTTTTGTTGTTGTTGTTGCTGCTGTTGTTGATGATGAAGATGGTGTTTCTTCGGTTGATTTTGAATCTTTGTTTTCAGATTCTAATAATTTAGATTTATTTGGTAAATATTTTAACTGGCAAACAGGATGTTCAAATTCCAGGCTCCAATGATTCGCTTTCATATCTGTAGAATCTTCAGAGCCCGCTGTGACATCTCCATCTCGAATTTGTTTCATATATTTCATAAACTGTAATTACAAAACAATTCATTAATTAATAATCATTCTGAACACGGGTTAACATGGAACCGTACAGAATAACGGCAACAACTCAAAACTACGTATCATATATGAATCACTCCATAGATATTTTTTTTACCAATTGGAGTAAAATATATATAGATCAGACCGAAAAACTTACAAGTGAAAAAGAAATGGAAAACTATGAGAATAATTTCCCTTAGAAGAAGAAAATTTTAACAATAATTTTATTAAAAAATAATTTAAGCTGACTTTAGAATCGGCGAATTTTTCATCATCTTTAACAGACTGGATAACATCGGCAGCCAGCTCTTGTAAGTCATCTTTCGTATCAATATATTCAACTGAATTCGACAGATCACCCAAAGTTGGTTCATCCCTGTAATAATAATACGAATATTACTACTACTAATAGTAATAATAATAGCAGTTCACTAGCCAGCCTTGGAAGGCTGAAGAAGAAACAAGACGAATAATATACGATGATTAAAATCATTTTAATTTTTCCTTCTTAGAGATAATGAAAAATTAAGTAATGTTATACACTTACAAAACGCTCTCCTGTGTTCGCTGGAGATATTCGGTGGCCCATTTAGGACCAATTCCTAAATCTAGATAATCGGAAGAAGGATCCAATGAGTCATTCGGTTCTGCAGTCCATATTCCCGGTTCTGCATGTTCCTAAAAGGGAATTTCCAAAATATCTTGTTAAAAGAAATAATAAGACTAAATGGCAACAGAAAGATATGGCTGGCATCTAAATTACATAATTATGGAAATATAATACAATTTCCTAATTTTTACAAAAGTTCTAACCACATTTTTAAGGCCAAATCAAAGACGATTTAAAGCAATTGTACATTTAATACTTGTAAATTAATGGATAACTACTGAATATGTCATTTAAGAGAAGAAAAAATAAAATACAACTAAAAGGATAACATAATTTTGAAACTAATAATATAGGACCTTCGAAAAAGTGATATAGTAGATAAAGTAATATAGAACCTTCGAAACATAAAGTGACCAGGGAAAGGAAAGTTGGCCCAAAAACATGATCCATTATGTTCCTAAAGAAAGAAGGAAAGGAAAGTCGAGACAAACTTGAATGGAAAAATAGAGGGAGAATACGGCTGAAAGAGATCACAGGAAGGCAGTAGAGGTGGTTGGACAGGATGGAACAGGGGCGTGTGTATGATTAATTAAAAGCTCTCGGCAACCTGATAATGAATATAAGCCCTACATCAAAATGTTTTCCAGCATTGAGGTACTGTTGGGCCCAAGCTTGTACATCTTCTTCTATGGCTAGTTGCGAAACTGGAGGAGATCTTATAGGTCCCATCCTCCCTTCAAGATCTCGCATCTCTGCTAATAATGAATCCATTCTAAAAGGTTGCGTTGACTGGACCATAGTTTCCTCAATAAATTCTTGAACCAACTGTAACATATGCAAATTGGTGCGAAAGAAAGCTTGAAAGTAATTAAACGAATTCTGACGAGGGTTCAAATAAAATTCTGATTTACTTTTTGGAATAGAATATCAAAAAAAAAATTTGGTGTGCTACCGTCAATTAGTGGTTATCTTTTTTTTTTTAATTTGGAAAATGAATATGTATAGTATGAATAATAATATGATTATTGATGATTTCAGCAACAGCTCTAGCAATGAAGAATAACTATAATCCAAGAGACATCATTTGAAAAATTATAAAAGCAATAAAATGTTAATTCCCTTTTCCTTAAATATTGTATCATAGTAAGATTATAATCAATCTATTTCAAAATAAAACAAAAAATTATTAGTAATTGAAAAATATTGCGTTAAAGGGAAACGTTTTTATTTGGGTTTTCCTGCTCGAATTATTTTTGATATAATATATAATACATATATATAATGAATATGTATCAAATATATACATTTATATATAATAATAAATATAATGTTTTTTATAAACATAAATATAATGTAACAGTAATAATAATCTTATAGTAATATATATTCATTTTCGATTTTTCTATACCAAATACTAAGACAACACTTCATTATTAACCCTATGACCTTGGAAATTGAGATGATAGCGTTTGAAAAAACCATCATAAAGTGATGGAATATATTTATATTTATTACTTTACACATTTGTGACTAAATTAACAATCAAAACAAAGTAAACAAAATTATATATTTTGTGAATGGAAATTAATAAGAACTTTTTTCGTACGTCTTGATGTATCATCAAAATTAATGTGATGATACAAAGTTAAGTAGCTATTCACTAGGAAATGAACATACAATTCAAAAAAACAAACTTCCATTGCCAAAATTGTATGGTAGGCCAAGAATTCAAAACGATGTGGTTCAATTTTAAGAGTTTACAAACTGTATGAACCAAAATCATTCTTGGTTCTTTTATTGTATTTTAGCCTACTGAGAAAAATAGTTAAGGTATTTAAAGAATTTCATTAATGGCATTTAAAAAGAAAGAACTGATCTTTAAAAACTACAAAAGTACCAGAGGTGCTATTTATTATCCTATTTATTTAATTTTCTGGAATGAATTATGCGATACATGCAGTTAACTTAATCTGTAAACAAATGCCTTAAAATTCGTTCATCTTTATTACAGATTAATTATCTTGTAATTGCACAATGTGGCATTACAATTGCATAATAATAGCGAATAGATTTCATTATGATCACAAATTAATTTCTGCTCTTAAAATTATGAAATCACGTAGGAATGTGTCCATATTTCTACCCAGTTTTATTTTAAGAGATGACATGAAGTAATTATTACAAGTAAATCGAAAACAGCACTCTAAATTACACAAGATGCAAACACTGTTATAACATTTCGGATTAAACAGGAATATCTTTAAAATACCTGTTCGGAATTTGCACTAGCAATTGTATCCGAAAATCCATGAAATCCTTCATCTTTCAGTCCTCGATCTTGAACAAAGTGAGAAGTAAGGCTAACCAAAGAATTTGCTCCACCACAATCACCTTCAACCAATTTTCTTAATGACATTTTCTAAGTGCCTGAAAGTTACTTGTGATTAAATTTCACTTTTACAAGGTCTCAACTAAACAAAAAATGCAGTAAATAAATCCGACAATAATTACTTGTGGAAGTGACGAACAGAAATGAAATTGATTAAAACTTATAACCTAATTATTAATTTTAGTTGAAACTGTAACTACCAAAACAATCAAAAATTAATAATTTTTATAATAATTCCGTTTACAACTATTACGACTTCGATAAATCTATCAAAAATCTCTACTTTCCGATCTCAATTAAAAAGGTTCGATTCACTAGCCTCAACCCTGAATTTCTGGTATGAGCATTGATTACTTGATATAGAATATGAAGTCGTTTACTTTAATAATTATTTCTAGCAAGTTTGTAGTAGTTTGGTAAATCAAATAATAACTTCATTGAAAAGGTCAGCTATTTTGTACGCTAAACATAACATTATTGAACAATAGTTTTGAAAAATTTATTCGAATTTTGATATATAATGTTCCAGTATCTTGCAGAAGTTGTCGTTAAGTTTTATTTTTTTAGGAACAATTTAAAAAATATCTTTCAAACAATTTTTTTACACTGAAAACCAGCATTCAATTAAAGAACTTCTACGAAAACGTAAATAAAACCGCCAACCTGTTAGGGATCAGCTACCACATAAGCAATCTGAAAATGGGCCATGACACGTCATGTTATCTCATTGTCTTTAAGAATAAAGTCCATTTTTGCACGTGATAATGACACAGCGAAGAATTGCAGATTATGAATAATCCTTGGCTATAACTGGAGCTTCTTAAAAATCAAAATAAATATTTTTTTTTTATTTAATATTTTACTTCGTTGCAGAGATAAATATATATATGTTCAATTTAAATCTTAAGAAATTGACACCCTATATTGAGCAATTATTTTATCTTTCGCTAAAGATTAAGCTTTGGGAATAGACCTTTTTTTTAATGTATAAAATTAAATATTTAATAGCAAAGTAACTCTTCCTTCTTAATAATTAGTTTCTCTCTCTACTTCCAACAACTGGGCCTTTTATTGCCCTCAGTAAAGACACCTTACCAATACTTTTAATTTTCTTGCGTATAGTTAAAATCAGCTAGATATTGAAGTCTATGAACTAGATAATAGGTTTGTACATTCTCCTATTATCATTCAAGGGAGGGGAGGGCAAAACCCTATGCTATCCAAAGCCTCCATGAGCCCAAATAGCTGCCAGTACGTTCACCTAATATTAAACTCATTTCGGAAACCATTTCATAAATATTAAGGTGAATTCTATCGAAGACGTAGGAAAAAAAAAAACTACAAATTCTCATGTACCGGGGCGGAAACACACTACTCCAATATTTTTTTCAACAAAATATAACTTTAACTAAGATCTTGAACTAGGAACTCCCACGTCCACGGTCATAACTATTCCATATCAAAGTTATAATGTAAATTGGAATATATATTTCACTGTAAATGCAATTTAGAACATTTTTTCTAAATGATGATCTATTGTCTGAAATCACTCTTTATAGAATACAATACACAATGTAATGTTGCTTTATTATGTTCTGTAATACAGAATAATATATCACTCTTTTTCAAGAAATGTCACATACTGTACAATAATGGCCAAACTGGTTCTTTCAGCTTTGGAGGCGGCACTACCCTGAAGTAACATGGGCGAAACAAACCAATGATGCAGTCTCAATCCGAAGACCTAAGTGTTACATGACAATGACTGCGGAACCCTGAAAGATTATACAACTTTTATAAGATTTATGGATTTGAAAATGTGCGGAATTGAATAAATAACTCATTATAGGTCTCCTGATCACTTTTGCGACTCTTCTCGCCTACATAGTTTGATCGCTAAAAAATGAAACAAAAATTCTGGTGTAAAACACTCACACAACTTACTCTAACTTCTGTTAATACAATTATATATAAATGACAAACTTATAAGATCCGTGAAGAAAATGGTTCTCTTATTACCAATTGGTTAATGAAAGCCATACGTTCTGATAGATTCCTCCATTTCCTTTCCAATCATCCATATAACCAGAAAATCAACTTTGTTAAATCCTTTACCAAACGTGTACTTCATCTTAGCCATCCCCGTTTTCATGATGAGAACAAGTTAAAATTATCTAAGATATTTAAAAATAATGGCAATCCTCTCCATATTGTACAAAAAATATTATATCAACGATCCACAGATAATGTGATCAACCTGACTCCCTCTACGCCATCACAGCAACTTCCAATATCCTACATCTCTATCCCATACATAGAAGGTCTATCAGAAAAAATAGCTAAAATTTTCAAGAAATGTAACCTTTCCATTGCTCACAAAAACTCCAATCCTCTAAAAAAACTCTTTTCTAAACTAAAAAACCCCACAGCCACAACTTTATTATCAGATATAATTTATAAAATAAATTGTTTACAACGCCCAGCTACATACATAGGACAAACATCTCAATATTTAATAAATAGACTGTATCAACTAAAAAACCGACTGACATGACTACAGCACTAACGAAACAGTGCATACAATACAAACATGAATTCGACATAGAAAACACTAAAATTCTCTCCATCAACAATAATAATAAAATAAGAAATATATTGGAAATGATTCATATTAAAAAAGATAAATTATCTATCAATTTTAGAACAGACACCAAAAACCTATCCCACAGTTATAACAATCTCCTGGAATTTCCAAAACAACATACAGACTAAGGCACGGTTTTCCCATCCGCTCTCCTAGCCCTTTATAAACCTTGACCCATCCAAGGCCCGTAACATTTGGTAATGGTATGTCACAGGTTAAACTAGATTAATTATTATTGGAATTCTAACTGTAAATTTTTGTAAGTATATTTCCTAAGTTATTTTTATACTTTACTCTTATATATGCCACATATTGTCAAAGTTTTAATAGTTGTGATTTAGTTTAATATTGATCTGTTCTACAATAGTTTTAAAAAAAATGTTTAATGTTTTTCCGTTAGTTAATTGTGCATATTTTAAACTAACTTCGTGTACAACACAACTATTAGGACTTATATATTCAGTGAGTAGTTTTACATTGTTTTAATATATCTGAACTTATATATTAGTTGAAACAGTTACAAGATTCGATATAAGTGGTGTGAAGACATTACTTGATCTGCCTATAAACTACTTACTACTACAAGCGTACAAAGCCCTTTAATATGGGCCTTAGCGATGATGAAGACGCATCCGATGACGGCTCGTCCATCAAATCGTCAGCAACGAGTTCATCATTTATAAAAGTGAGCAAGAGAGCTAGCGTCACTAAAAACTCGCCGCCAAAAAAATAAGAAAAAGAAGAAATCTCCAGCTTTTGGTGTAATCACAAGCTCGCAAACAAAAAGTGACCAGATCACAGTGATAGCGCCAGCGCAACCACAAACAAGCCTTCCTTCCACGTCTATGCTTGCAGCTACCACAATAACAGCTCCTCTGGGAATAATTTCAAAAAATAAATTTGATAATCTAAAAGATGATGACACAATGGAAACAACCAACCCGACAGCGCCACAAAGAGAATATAAACCTCCACCAATCTATATAAAAAATATTCAAAATTATATGGAACTCTGTAGAGAAATTTCTCGGATAGTCAGAACCAACAATTATACGTGCAAAACAAACATTTCAGGCACCATATTGTCAGCCAATACTATAGATGCATATAGAGATATTGTTCGTTATCTTAAAGAAAGAAAAAAACACAATTATCATACTTATCAACTAAAGCAGGATAAGCCTTATAGAGTCGTCATTCGTAATCTCCATCACAGCATACCAGCAGAAGATATAAAGCAGGAAATTGAAATGCAAGGACACAAAGTAAGAAATGTTTCTCTAGTCTATCACCCAATAAAAAAGTACCCGTTGCCTTTGTTTTTTGTGGACCTAGAACCACAAAACACCAACAAAGATATTTTCAATATCCGAACTATATTAAATATCATAATTAGGGTTGAAGAACGCTATAAACAAAATAATATTGTCCAGTGCAAACGCTGTCAGACCTAAGGCCACACCAAGGCTTATGCCATCATCATCCTCGATGTGTGAAGTGCGCAGGCGCACATCTCATGAATGTACTAAGAAAGCAGAAGACCCGCCAACATGCGTTCTTTGCCTTGGATCACATGTAAGCCAGT
>JAAEAF010003733.1:0-31454 GCA_011037195.1 Triatoma infestans | reverse complement strand
AGTTCCGGTATATTGTATGCCTGTTCTACCACTAATAATGGCATTAATATTTTAATAAATTGAAAGGAAATCTAGTTCCTGAATATTGGCTTCATCGTTTCTTTTCTCTGTAATCAGTTCGATCGCTTGTGTCTTGAAATGCTAACTGCACAGTTAAAAAAAATCTATCGTTTCCATTGGAAGCTTTCTTTTCGGAGAAATTGATTTTAGGGAGTTCTGGGGGAGGGGGGAGGAGCACATTATTATATAATAATACCTTTATTCACCTTGCTAAAATAATAACAATGTGTTTGATTTAATAAATTTATTTTCAATACATCTGCTTTCGTCTTATAATATTATCAGTTTTGTTTCATTATATATTGTTAGGCAAGAAAGTTAATGAAACAAATATGTGGTACAAATCAACAAGAAAAACTCTCTTAATCAACTTTGTGATAGACGCCATTAGAGTTGCCAATCTGTCCACGAATCTTTTACTTTTTTAATGACCACAAAAAATGAAACGGAAAATATTTTGACCTAGAAGCGCGACTGAGAGTGACACAAACACACAACACACACACACACAAAAGGAAGATATATCACAGTGCTTTAAAAATGAACTCCCACGCTATTATATCTGTGTTGATCTATGAATGGTTTCAGCTATATTGCGTTCCAAGTTTATTTCCATGATATATGCGTGGGTGCAGAGATGTCAAGAAAAATGATGTCCACTTGGAGGATACAGATATAGAAATATTCACAGCATGACATACACAAACACACAAAAACCTTTCTCTGATGACCTTATCATACAGAAGAATTAAATTATTTTATATCTATAGACAAAACAGAAAATTCTTTAAGTCATTTAAACATTAGGAAAACACGCAGATGATCCAAATTTTAACGTCACGTATTAGGCCGAAGGCTAATGAAGAGTCCTAATCCGATGTGGACTGTAATCCCCCAGCTACAATAAAACAAAACAAAGAAGCCCCTCTAAGGGGTCTCCCTCAGTAATCCGTCGGTGTGACTACAGTATCTTAAGATATCCTTAAGTCATTCTTTAGTCTTCCACTCGACCATCGCCACAATTTTGACATAATGGACTAGGATGTCCTTTATGCCTGTTCGGTGTGTAAATGATTGGCTACCCAAGCGTGTTCAGTAAATACACCTTTCAGGACTCTGAATTGTATCCGTACTCAGTATAGAAGATACTTCAAGTCCACCATTTATAAATCATTTACACCTCCGTTTTTTTCGCCTGCTTCTCCAATTCCCCTATTCCTCCATTGTTTAATTTCTCTGTCAGTGACGGCTGTTGCTGGCTGTGGACCATAAAATGATCACTTGGATCCCACTTAGCCAATTCTGTCCGCCCTCTTTACCCGCAACTCTTTGTTCCTATGAGCGAGGCATTAAGTTTATTCCTACATTCACTCACTAATTCAAGAGTGCCATCAAAGCCTTGAGTGCAGTATGACTGTAAATGCCTGCTGTCACACGTTCCCCGGATTCCTTTAGAAAATCAACTTGACCAGAAAAATATTTCATATAAAAGAGCTAAAATTTATATTTCACATTTAGTATTCCAAGTTTAGAGAAAATCATTGGCCCAAATATCAGAGGAAATCATGAAGGCTCTCAGGAAAAAAAATAAACTCGCACTTCCGGTCAACTGATTTTTTTCAAGGTCATATATTACCTAATTATATCGGCTAAAGTAGATGATACTAAATGGTGAAAGTTTAAGTTAACTAACAGTCTTTTTTTTTTTTTTTTTAAATTTGACAAAACAGAACTTTAAGAATTACAAGATGGCCAAATTGTATGACTATTTCGTACCAGATTTTTACTTCCTCTAATTTTATTATAAGAGAATGGAGCTTCGATCTTGTCAAAATTTTCGAGGTTTGAAACGAAAAAAAGAAGGTTTAATGAGTTTGTGTGTCGGAGCAGAATTCCCATACCTCAATAACTGAAAGTCGCAGGAACATTACGTTTACATAATCTCCGTGGAGATCCTGCAGGCAATCCATCAACTGAAAGGGGCGGTTTCACTAAATATTTATTTCTGTTTTCACATGATATATTTTCGAAAATAACTTTATTCACTAGTCGAGAGGAGCTAGAAGATAGCCATCCCTCATTACATCAGTACATGTACGGTTCTAACTGCCAGTTGGGAATTAATCATTAATAAAAAGTATTTTTCGTTTTTTTCTCAAGGCTTTTACAGAACATCTAAATTTGTTATTGAAATACGACATACATGGTAAAATACGATGTTGGTATGTAAAATACGATGAATGTGGGGCAAAGGAGGGTGGAAGTTCCAGTACGACATAACACACACCAAAAACTTTTTTTTTTTCTTTTTTTTTTTTATTCGTTCCCAGAGAACCGCAAATCACCTATTTCCGGTAAAACGATCGTAATACTTCCTCTTTCACAGCTGTTTCATTGAAGGTGAAGAAGAATAAAAAAAGAAGAAGAAAAACATCACTGCTTTCTTAATTAGCATTAATTAAGTTGATTGGTACTAAAGGAAGGTTATAAATGGTTATAATAGAAGTGTATACATATTTGTTGTTAAGTAGTTATTTTGTGTAAAGGTTATATATACATATGTAGTATGTAGGGCGGGTGGAGAAGATAATGTTTGTGTATAATGTTTACTACATAGTTCTATATATATATATGTGTGTGTGTGTGTGTGTGTGTGCGTGTATACAATTGAATGTGTATATATATAATATATAGGTGTATGTGTATATGTGAGCTTGTTGACAATTTTGTGTAAACAACGAGTAAAGTACCCATTTATTGGCGGAAGTAGTGGAGACAACATAGACACACACATATATATACATACATACGCGCATAGACGCATGCAAACGCACTAATTCCTGCACGACTTCATGTAACATGTTATGTCTCTCTCTCTTATGTTTGATACAGCAATTAAAACATTGTTAACTAAGAACGCTTTTAAATTTTAGTCGCTTTAGTTTATTTATTTATTTATTCCTTTTATTTACAAATGAAATGATCACGCACAGTATACGCTGTCTGGTGTCACAATAATAATACTTAGTCCTCTTTTGTATACGTTTGTAATTATCCATCATTGTTTATCGATTGTACAGATTTATTTTTAGCATGGTAAATATTTGCAGTTTTGTATTTATAATGACTGTCTGCTATAAACTAACACTGCTATAATTGAATCGTATTTATTCTATTTATATTCCTTGCATTTCCTCACGTCTTCTTAAATCGTTATTCCATCCCTCTTCCATTATTTCAGCATTGCTTTCAGATTTCCTGAAATTGATTTCTGAACATAAGGACCTCATAAAATTAAATGTATTTCAAGAAGAGAGAGATAAGAACTATTACTAGAGTATTTCCTGTTTCCATTTCAAATGAGTAGGTTCATTTACTGTTATAAAAGACGCGTATAGTAGCTGAAGGTAGGACACTAAGGTTTACAACCTAAGCAAGAGATATCTAAAGTGGATTATTTTCATTTAGACGCTCCCGAATATGCGAATTTCGGCCAAAATTAGTTAACCGAAAATATTAGTTTACTTAAATTTTGGTTGTAGCCTTAGCATCTTTATTTTAAACATTTTGAATAACTTCTTGGGGTAGCGATGATTGGCATGGTTGTGTGACATTTTGTTTCGCCTAATGTGTCATTCGGTTTATTGTACTGATCCTCTGACAATGGAATTAATAAAGAATATCCTACTACTGCCATAGTGACACTCAGGAGTTGATCTTTATTTATAGTTAGTCCCAGTACAGTGGGATTTTGGAGGGAGATAATGACTTAATTTACTGCATTATATTTGTAATATACACTTATAACTTATTGGTAAGGTCTTGGTTAATATAAAGATAAAATTATTAGAAGAGAGCGGTAATGAGACAAAGAGACGTGGCAAGAGCGGTGATTGTGGATTGTTGTGGTGATGTGTGGTCGGCTCGTGTTTGGATATTCAAGTGGTGACGTGAGAACTGGTGATGAAGGTTTGCCTACTCTAAACTTCTTCTTGAGTATGAACTCCTATAGTGAGGCGGTACTTGTTCCCTAAACACGACTGGACTAGCATGGTAGTAATGACAGTAACGTTATCTTACGAATTAGCTGGGAACTAGAGCTATATCATCATAGCAGCTTTTGTAGGTTTGGGGGGGGGGTTCTGGGGTAACCTTTTCTCTAAAGTAAAACAGTTCAATACAATGTTCTCTGCCACCTATATAATATTAAAATTAATTAAAAGTATACTCTTGAATAATTACTTACTCGCTAGAGGTAGAAAAATAAAATTTATTTCTTATAACATTTATTAGAAACCTTTATAATATAATTCATATAATAAAGATTAGATAATTCACTTTGATTAATACGTCACCAATAAAACAAAAAAATAGTATAAGATTACATGACGTATATGACCGGTGACGTAACTCTTCTTGTTGAATCATGTTCATCCCTAAAGCAGCAGCCAACATGTTGGGATGAACTATAATATCTACAAAACATCGACGTACACCATCACTAACTACTCATTACTATTACTACTAATACTAAATAAAAAGGAACATTTGTCATAATATTGTTTATATGTCTATAAGTGAGTCTATGAAAGTTATAATAAATTCTTGTATAAGGTGTTTTGCATGTGGATATGTGATTCTAATTTGATTACACCATATAAAGATTGATTCTAACAGGTGTTCATATTCTACTACCATCTGGGCTTATATTTTTTGTTTTATTATCTGTTATTGGGGGAAAGGATATATCTGTCAGAATAGCAGACTTGGATGAGTAAATGATTTATTCAGCTGGTCGGGTAGGTGTGTTGTTCGGATTGTATTCAAGTCCATTTTTGTTTTGTTTCTTTTTCTTTCTCCCTTTCTGATTTAGTTAATTTCAACAACATTCATCAAAATAACATTACTAAATTAGACCAATGCGATCTGAAATATAAGTCCCTCAGTGGTTTGTTGACAGTTCTTGGTTTTTCCATATCCAGAGTAGTCTTGTGGGACTTTTAATTAGTTGCTATTAAATCAAGTGAAAAAACGTCACTCCGTGCGAGAGCATCTGTTTTGATGTGTTGATTTGAAGGAATAATGGCTGCTATTTCAAACAGTCGGTTAATAGTGGATGCACTGGCAAATCTATTGTGACTCCTTCATGGCATCCATTTTTATTTATTACCCCTAGTAAGAAAAAGTATAGCGACCGTGCCAGTTTTTCCGAAATGTGTGAAAAGAATATCTCAATAAAAAAAGTCGCAGAAAGTTCAAACTTGGTATTCCGTTTAGGCACTACCCATCACATCGGACTCGAAGATTTCGCACAAAATCCATCAATCGGAAGTGCCACTTTATTGAAGGTTTTTTTTCTCGCTTTTTGAGACTCTCTCGAAAACGGCTTAACGATTTCTTGAAATTCCTATAATATCTGCGCCCATCACTTTTATTTGAAATATTTTCCCGGGAAATTGATTTTTCGGGGATTGTGGGGGAACAGTAACGTTACCCTTTCCTCTAAAGTATCACTTCAGTATAATATATGGTTTTACTACCTATATAATATTAATAAAAATTAGAAGCATTGATAGAATTCCAAATTTGAAGAAAATCGGTTAACCGGAAATGCGATTTTATAGGATGTTCGAGTTTGGGTGTTTTCTCAAAAACGATTATACATCCATCTTCTTTAAACTTGGAATGCTTGCCTCTTAGATAGAAACATATCACTTTTATTTGAAACATTTTTCTGAAAAAAATTTATTTTGAACGACTGTTGGAGTCTGTCAGGTTATTTAAATTTGCACAGACTTTGTTTAGTGTTGATATAGAGCGCTCCACATAAGGCCTTTCTGGTAGACAAGTAAAATCCACACCACCATTTCACACCAACTAAACATACTAATCTTCCAGTTTTAAAGGAAATTTCTTGATTAAATTGATTAATTATTGTAGGTAAGAGAAAGTCGTGTGAGTGTTTCACACCAGATTTTTTTTTTTTTTATATTTGTATGTAACCTCAAAAAACGTTTGGTATGAAACACTCAGACAGCTTTGTCTTACTGCACTTAATACAACTATAAAATTGGCTCACACTTTCTTTATATTTGGAAATTTTGAATAAAAATTTAGTTGACTTTAACATAGATAAGTGGTGGTGGTGGGGGGCATGTTCGTTTCTCGGATGAATGTGACGCTATTCAATAAATAACACGTCATAGATTTCCCAAAACCCCCGCAAAAATCAACTTTTCCAGAATAAAAAAAAAAAAATCGAATAAAAATGTGCAGTTACGATTCTAAATGGTGAGGAAATCGTTTCAGCTTTTTACGCAAAATAGTTCGAAAAATTCAGAATAAGTTTCGCATTCTGTAAAGTTGGGCTTCCAGTTAATCGATTTCTTTATTTCTTCAACTCTGAAATTCTAGCAATGTATTTAATGACACTTAATATTGGTGGAAAGCGTACATTGAACTAAAGTGATAACTGAGTGTAAAGCTGTAACCTTGCAGCTCTTCCTAAACCTTCCAAGAATCCGTTTTTTTTTGGAAAAAAAATTCAAATATAATGTTAGTTTTTATACGTTTAGTTGATTTGCAAAGTTTAAAGAAAAATTGTCTAGGGAATCATGAAAAATAGAAGAAATAAATAATTTTTTTTTTTTTAGAGATATTTACTTCACCTAGAGACAAATAGATACAGACTGTTGAAAACTTTTCTTTTTAGCATTCATAGGATTAGATTCATTATTCGTCTATGGGATGGTTCTACGCTAAACCAAAGCTTCTCTAGAGCCCAGATAGCTACCTCAAAGAAAAAACAAGCACCATTTAGAATATAAATCCATACCTGGCTTTAATCCGCCTAAGATTCACCACAACAGTCCGAAAGGTTGGATCTAAAAAGGGAAATAGCTTAAGCTCTTCCACAGACATCCTGTTCCGACCAAAGTTTCTGTCCTAATTTCCACAAAACCTAAGCAATCTGTCATAAGTTGGATGTGTGTTTCTTCCTCCGTCTCACAAATCAGATGCTCGAATGAGAAGTCCCCGTGAAAGACAGCAACATTTCCATGCGTTGCCTGTCCAGTCCCCCCCCCCCCAATGAGCATCACCTCATTGTAGGGGAGAATGTTGTGGAAACTGTCCAGTCACCTCGAAGCATTACGAGGATCCCGAAACATGTATTTCAGGTATAATTCAACATAGAAAAGGCAGGCGCCATACTTTCAAATATAGAAAGTAAAAAAATCTTCAATTATTTAATTGCCAAAAAAAAAATCAAGAAAATCATCATGTGTCCACTTAAAGCATCGGATTATTAAATTAATTAACAAATTAGAATGAATCAGTATTGATTGGTGGTGCAAGATGGGGGAGAAGAAAACAGCAGGTGATGGTGGCATGAAGCCAGGGAGGTTTTAACCACCTTTAGCATGAAAAACTTTATAGGGCAGAGTGGTCATTGAGTGAGTAAGGCAGAGAAAAAGGAAAACCTTGTCTTAAATTTCCCATAATTAATTAATTTTCCTGAACTTAGTTTAAACAACCAAAATTATCTAACTAAAATAAAAGAAAAAGATAAAGAAGAAGAAGAAGGAATTTCCCTTCGTGATTTTCTGCTTTTCTGATGGTGGAAAATTTTTTGTTGGTATTATAAATATTACACGATCGTTTTTTCTCCCTGCTTTCCCACGCCCATGGTTCATTCACCCATATCTTCCAGTAATGTTCTTCTTGGGGTGGCGCTAGTGTAAAATAAAAAGAAGGAAAGAAAATCCGCTTAAAATTTTAATTATAGATTTTCATTTTTTCTTTAATATTAAAGGAAGGAAAGTTATTGCAAATTTGCACTGAGTTTTTCATGCTCTGAATTTTCCATCTTATTTAACTTTTCAGTAAAGTAATGACTTTTTACTACAGCGCTGGTAAGAGGGAAGTATTGCGATCTTTCGAGTTTTCACCGAATATGCCCTGAGTCTGAATAAATGTTATATCATAAATTGGTCTATATGTGTGGTCAGCATAACCCAAAACCGGAAAATTGCAGAAAGTTCATATTTGATATATAGTTTAAGTGCTAATAGAGGTCCCGGCAATAAGGTTTTATTGATTCAAAATCGGTCAACCGGAAGGTTACACTTTACTTATGGGTTTACTTAATGGATTTTTGAGTTTTATTTTTCTCGAAAACGGCTCGAAAGATTTTCTTTAAACTTGGCATAATAACTATACGTATAGAGAGCTTAACTTTTTCTTGAAACATTTTCCTGGCAATATTCTTTCAAGGGGTCTGGTGGGTTATACTTTTTTTTTAAATGCTATTTTAGTTTATTATATGATTGTATTCTCTATATTATATTAATTAGAATTAAATGTGTAGTCGAAATTCTGTTTGAAGAAAATCGGTTGACCGGAAGTGCACTTTAGTAACAGATTTTTTTTTCTTTCCAGTTTTTCATGATTTTCTGCATAAAGACACCTAGGGATTGTGTTAAAATTGGTACACTAACTATCCATAGAGAGACGAATCACTTTTGTCTAAAACAAGCAAACTCTCGTTGTTACGTATTTGCAAGCTCGGTAGAGTTCATCTGGCACCACTAGATGGTTTCAGGGAATTTAGAACACTGCAGGAACTCCGTAAGGAGACCATAGGCAGGTCTTGCTGTAAAGAATAGAAAGGTGGGGCAACAAAGACAGAAAAAGCACCAAGTCAAAAATAATAATAAGTTTATTGATGAACAAAGCGCCTCCCCAGTTCTCCCGCCTCACATCCGAGCTCGAAAACGAACGCTGACTAGTGGGTACGCCCTGGGAATTACTCTGACTGTCTGAATGGCAAACTATCCCTTCCAGAGCTGTCCACAGGTTGCTGAAGAGAGGATGACTTCACATCCGACGGAGGACCAGCAGCGAAGCTGCAAAGCTGTTGGCATAAGAATAACTATGTAGGAAATATATAGGTTACAGACAGAACTGTATATTCTCAAACTAGGTCGAGAGAAAATATAATAACACTAGGAGGGCTAGTAAGAGAAGCTAAGGTGCGTATACTTGCCTTAAAGTTACAGTTCCGTACACCTCCTTTAATTAGAATTCATTCTATCTGGTGTAGAGAATACGTCTCCCCAGAATGTACAAGTTGAGCAGGCAGTGAATAGTCACTTAGCTTTGAATTAGACAAACGATTAGTAATCCAATAAATGTTAAGCTGAGACTGAAGGTACTGAGAAAAGAGAAAATAATATGAAATGTTACCTTCAGAGCGATTTCAATAATCGCATAAACGGCTTCTGCCAACTTATATTAACAATTAATAATGAGTAGAGATATAAAGGAGAGGAAAGAATGGGAAAATTATCTTACTCTGAAAGTAGAAGATGTTAATATAAGCCACGTGCATCCGCCAGATTTTGACGCTATTTAGATTGGTGACTCCTATTATCACCACTGCTGAATAAGCTCGTACTGAGTGTGAAAACTGTAAATTAAATGATTACCAGACTGCTGGAAAGATGACACACGTGAGGCAGCAATTGAACGGCGTAAAAAGAAAACTATGATACAGCGATTTTACGATACGCCACAGAACTTGAAATACAATTGAATAATGATATTAGGAGGTAACTGTGCAACCTCACAAAATGATTAACACAATATAAAAGGATGTGTGTAAGGTGTTCACTAAGAAACAAAATGCGGTCTGGTTAAGCGTCACTTCAGCTCAACAGTTAGAACGGAACTTAATAAAGATGGCGACTTTTGGGCCCTGCCACTTGGCTAGTTGAGTACAACGAGAAACTGCTACCCTGTACAGAGGCTAGACACTACAACAGTGCTCTGTGTGACGAAAGTTCTAAGTAATTCCACTATGTGGTGTGGACACTAGAGCTATCTATTATTTATTTAGGAAACTAGGTTACGTTTCCGCTGCACTTATTAAAACTATTCTTAAACTCCAGGAATACGTAACTCTGGGGGGGGGGCAAGAATCAACCAGACCATAAACCCCAGAAAGAGCCATTGGGCTCGAAGAAGCGTGGATGTAAGCCACGATAGAAAATGAACAATAAGAGCTACTGCTCTTTAACTAAGGGCGCAAGCGCGCAAAAATAAAGGAGCCAGCAATGCTCCATAAGAACATCTGAAATCTCCAACCCAAAACAAAAACCAACAAGGGAAAGGGAAGGGAGATATAATAATCAATGAATAACCAGAGTAACGAGAGAATATTTTTATGCAGACACCGCCTCTCCTAAACTCAGTGCAGGGTGAGAAGAAAGAGAGTAAATTCGACGACGGAGAGAAGAGAATTACAAGCTCCCCTGCACGTCTCCGTCATCAGAGAGGCGTTGAGAGGTTAGTATATATAATAATAAATGGAAGGGGGGTGGAGCAAGACCACCAAGAGAAAGAAGGCCCGCAAAATAAGACACTTAGCTGTCATCGTAATAGGAGACAACCAACCAGCTGGATCAACGAGTTGAGCGATAGTAGATAGAATTCGGCGTTTGGTAAATACCGAAGCAGGGCGAGACTTAAATTCCGCCGATATATTCAATATATCTTCTTTAGGATCCCAGTGTGTCCCAAGAAGAGCTATGGGAGATGATACTTCCGCTACAGTGGTTATGCAATGGTCTGATGGAAGTCCATCTAACATAGATGGGTGGTTGGATACCCACTTGCGGAGTGTAAATCCGCCAGTGGCCAACAAGGCAATAGCCTCATCACGCAAAGCAATAGCTTCTGAGAGTGTATACGCGCCAACGTAGATGTCATCGACAAAAACGCTGGTGGTGAGAGCTTCAGATGCCTTAGGGAACCCTGCAGACTCATCCTCTGCCAACTGGGCTAGAGTTCTCAATGAGAGATACGGCGCCGACCTGGTTCCATAGGTAACTGTAGTAAGAAGATATGTTTTCAAGGGTTGACCAGGATTATCGCGCCACAAAACGGCTTGATAGCACCAGTCATCTGGATGGACCTTAATTTGTCGAAACATTTGCTTAATGTCACATGAAAACACATAAGGAAATCTACGAAAGAGCGTGATGATATCTGATAGTAGCGGTTGCAGTTTGGGGCCCGGATATAATAATTCATTTAGTGAAGTGCCCCCAGCAGGTTTAGCGCTGGCATCAAAGACCACTCTAATTTTTGAGGTGTCCTCCGCGCTTCTTAAAAATCCCATGATGGGGAATGTAGTATGTGGGAGTTGAGGAAGTCTCAACCATGTGTCCCTGCTTAATATAATCGCTCATGAACTCAACATAAAGTTGTTTAAATTCGGGATCTCGAGTAAAACATCTCTCTAAAGCGAGAAAACGAGTATAGGCTTGGCTGTGAGAACCCCGTAGAGATGAAGTATCTGCCTTAATGAAAGGCAGTCTTACTTGGTATTGCCCCGATTGTTTCCGTATAGTAGATGTGCGAAAATATTGTTCGCACTGTTCAGCCTCAGGGGGTACACGAAAAGGTGCAGCGGTGGCTCTTCGGTAACCCAGAATTGCTCCATCAAGGCATGGAGCTCATTAGACGGCACTGCATGAAAAGCAGGTACCTTGTTGTCATATTCGACAGATGAAGTTGAACTAGATTCGGAGCATGATTGAAGTGTTGGGGCGGAGCCCATAATGATATAGCCAAACACTGATGGCAAGGCTACTGGCAAATTTGGACCTGTAGTAACGGGTGGTTCACAAGTGAAAATCCGAGAAAATAACTCGGCGCCCAGTATACAGTCTATCTTCGATGGAATATCGAAGGTGGGATCGGCCAGAATTAAATTCCTGGTGTGTTGACGCAACTCAGGAGAGATGTAAGTTTGAGGAGTAGGCTGTGTAAGTTTAGGTAATATAATAAACGGATGAGCCTCAGCAATTGTATAGTTACTTACACTCGAAATTGAAAGGGTACATGTTCCCTTTGCATTGGCCGAAGTAGGACCTACCCCTTGAACAGTTACTTGTGCCTTAGAACGTTTGCAATTCAATAATTGCACACAATGTTCTGAAATAAATGAACCTCTGGCACCGGTATCAATCAAGGCCCTCACCATTCGATACGCTCCAGTTGGAGTTCTTAAGGTTACCAAGGCAGTTGCCAACAATACAGTATTGTTAGCAGGGGAAACAGCCGTTATCGGGACTGAAACCGGAAATGAGTTGCGATCAGACTGAGCTGTCGGTGTTGAGTTTGCTAAGGGTGGAGCCGGAGAGGTAGGCACAGAAGTCTTGGTTTTGGCTACAGTATTATTAGATAGCCTAAAATGCAATAAGGTGTGATGTTGTTTGCGGCAGACTCGACATGTGAAAGAAGAAGAGCAGCGATTTTTATGCTTGCCTAAACAATTGATGCATACTTTGTTGGATTTCACCCACTCGAAACGCTGCTTAGGGCTTTTTTGAGTAAAAGTGGGGCAATGTTGAAGTTTGTGCTCAGAAGAGTGACAAAGGTGACAACTCTGTTGTGTAGTGCGTGTTGTAGTTGCATAGCAACCTTCTTAACACGAGTCGTGGGTCCCATAGTAGTACCTGGAGTGTGCACAGATGGTTCTACAGCTTGTTTGATCTGTAGCTGATCAAGCAAAAATTTAATAAGCTCTGTAGGCTTTGGAAGAGCAGTAGCAGAATTAGAAGCTCGATGGTGGGCTTCAAACTTCATAGCAGTTGCTGAATCTAACTTGGATGTAAGTAATGTCATGACTATAACAGCATGTTCATCTACCTCTGGCATTGCTACTAAAGCCTGATAATGTAATGACAAGTCATCTAAGAAATGTTGATAACTGACTATTGACTTAGAGTTCAGCTGAGGAAGCTTAAGTAAGGCTGTGGCATGGTTGGAAGCCATGCGCCTAGGATTTTCGTAGCGATTCTTAAGTAGTGCTAACGCTACAGGATACTGCTCAGCTCTGAATTCAAGATGAGAAATAAGTCGCTGTGCTTCCGGGGTTAGAGAATCTATAAGGTACTGAAACTTTTGTAAGGTAGATAAAGCTTGACTGGAGTCTACAATAGAAGAAAATCGTGAAAAGAAGTTAGACCAGTCAGCTTGGTTGCCTGAAAATTTTGGAACTGACTGAGTTGGAAACCCAGCCGTAGAGGCGTTCACAGAAAATGCTGATGTCGGCATAGCCGAGGCCGAACCTATTATAGTGGAAGAGGCTAAGGGCTCAGAAGAGGCAATCAAATTATCTAATTGTAAACATATGTTACCATACAGATCATCTATAGAGTTTAACCCTTCTTCCAATCGATCCTCACTCAGGTCGGGCACCCTGTCAGAAGAGTGTTTATAGGGATTTAAGTCCGTCAATTTTTGAGTATAGCCCTCTGTAAGTGAAGTCCGCAGGCGCTGATAGGTGGCGTTAGTAGCAGTACCGCTTCGGACAGCCCCATTTACCTCGCTCTGAAGCTTAGTAAGACGGCGCAAGGCCGAGCGGCAAAGTCGTTCAAAAGCAACACCTGAAAGTTTAACAGGATTAGCCATGTTGAAGTAATATAGCAAATATAACGAAAACCCAAATATCAGATATATAGAAGATGTAGTTTAACTGGGACCAAGATATGAGCACAACAAATGGTGAATAACTCCAATGAAAACAATTAAGAAGGGCGAGTCGAAAACACAAGTATATAAAAATTTGAAAGTACCTTAAATGACAATAGTAGAAACAAACAAGTAATTGCAATAGTTGTTTTATATTAATGTGTAAATATAAATAACATATATTACCCAAATAAGATTAACAGTACAGGCAAGTAACAAGAATTATGTAAAGTAGCTGGCTTCAAGAAATCCTACAAGTGGTTAAGCCAACAGCAATACTAAAAATCAAAAAATCAATTAATGAGTGATTATTACAGTTGCAGTGTGTGGTATGGTTACTTAAAGAAATAACGGAACCACAGAGGACCAAACGGGCCAAGAATAAGAAAAAATTCTTCTAATAAATGTAGTAGGTGTGATTACTTAAAAGTAAAGTAACCAAAGGGGCCAAGAAGAAGCAAAAAATCCTCTGGTAGTTGCAGTAGGGGTGATTACTTAAAACTGAAGTAACCACAAGGGCCAAAGGGGCCACGAAGAAACAAAACCCTCTGGTAGTTGCAATAGAGGTGATTACTTGAAACTGAAGTAAACACAAGGGCCAAAGGGGCCAAGAAGAAACAAAAAACCTCTGGTAGTTGCAGTGTTACGTATTTGCAAGCTCGGTAGAGTTCATCCGGCACCACTAGATGGTTTCCGGGAATTTAGAACACTGCAGGAACTCCGTAAGGAGACCATAGGCAGGTCTTGCTGTAAAGAATAGAAAGGTGGGGCAACAAAGACAGAAAAAGCACCAAGTCAAAAATAATAATAAGTTTATTGATGAACAAAGCGCCTCCCCAGTTCTCCCGCCTCACATCCGAGCTCGAAAACGAACGCTGACTAGTGGGTACGCCCTGGGAATTACTCTGACTGTCTGAATGGCAAACAATCCCTTCCAGATCTGTCCACAGGTTGCTGAAGAGAGGATGACTTCACATCCGACGGAGGACCAGCAGCGAAGCTGCAAAGCTGTTGGCATAAGAATAACTATGTAGGAAATATATCGGTTACAGACAGAACTGTATATTCTCAAACTAGGTTGAGAGAAAATATAATAACACTAGGAGGGCTAGTAAGAAAAGCTAAGGTGCGTATACTTGCCTTAAAGTTACAGTTCCGTACACCTCCTTTAATTAGAATTCGTTCTATCTAGTGTAGAGAATACGTCTCCCCAGAATGTACAAGTTGAGCAGGCAGTGAATAGTCACTTAGCTTTGAATTAGACAAACGATTAGTAATACAATAAATGTTAAGCTGAGACTGAAGGTACTGAGAAAAGAGAAAATAATATGAAATGTTACCTTCAGAGCGATTTCAATAATCGCATAAACGGCTTCTGCCAACTTATATTAACAATTAATAATGAGTAGAGATATAAAGGAGAGGAAAGAATGGGAAAATTATCTTACTCTGAAAGTAGAAGATGTTAATATAAGCCACGTGCATCCGCCAGAGATTGACGCTATTTAGATTGGTGACTCCTATTATCACCACTGCTGAATAAGCTCGTACTGAGTGTGAAAACTGTAAATTAAATGATTACCAGACTGCTGGCGTAAAAAGAGAACTATGGTACAGCGATTTTACGATACGCCACAGAACTTGAAATACACTTGAATAATGATATTAGGAGGTAACTGTGCAACCTCACAAAATGATTAACACAATATAAAAGGATGTGTGTAAGGTGTTCACTAAGAAACAAAATGCGGTCTGGTTAAGCGTCACTTCAGCTCAACAGTTAGAACGGAACCTAATAAAGATGGCGACTTTTGGGCCCTGCCACTTGGCTAGTTGAATACAACGAGAAACTGCTACCCTGTACTGAGGCTAGACACTACAACAGTGCTCTGTGTGACGAAAGTTCTAAGTAATTCCACTATGTGGTGTGGATACTAGAGCTATCTATTATTTATTTAGGAAACTAGGTTACGTATTCCGCTGCACTTATTAAAACTATCCTTAAACTCCAGGAATTCGTAACACTCGTTTTTTGAAGAATAAAGAAAAATGTTTTGATGGAGGAATGAATTTGTCCTTTTCTCAAAAAGGTCATTTTATTAAGTTTAGTTTATTCTGGTGATATCACAAGGAAAGAAGACCAGTAAACATTATAAGTTTGAAGCAAATTCTTCAGTAACAATGTAGATTGCAGTCGTGTGAGGGTTTCAGGAGTAATATTATTTTGTCCGGCTTTTTTATATTCTGTTACTGCTCTGAAAGAAAATTACAATCGTGGCAAATTTTCGGAATCTATTTTCAAATAGAAATGCCATGTTTATTTTTAGGACCTCTATGAGGCTGCGAAATCGCAGGAAAGTTGAAAACTTGATGTTCTTTTCAGGATATCAAAATACCTCATTCAGTTCAAATTTCAAGTTTCATAAAAATTTCTTATTGATAACCTTTGAGATTTGCAACTGCAGAAAGTCGTCTTTCTTATTTCAGATAATATTTTTTACATTTAAGAGAAAGAAAATTTCACACATTTTCCCTTAGGGACGGGGCCATCAACAGGAAGCCTGCATATGCGTAGCCGACGTGCGTTGATGCGAGTAGCTAATAGAACCAGCTTTTCCTGTGGTGAATTTGCTGGCCTCTGGTTCTATTACAAAGATTTCCGAAATATATAAATATATATCACGTATCACTTTTATTTGCAACACTTTTTTTACAAAAGAAGAAAATGATTTCTAAAGTATGCTTGGGAAATCTGTGTAACTTAGGCCTTTAATATTCTGCCACAGTACAATCTACGTCCCAGCATCTGGAAATAGATTAGCAATTAATAAACATTTCAGATTCCAAAATATATACCTAATTTTGTTTCCAACGATTTCATAATGATTTATAACAATATAGGCGTGGCAGTGTTAAAATTAATAAAATAAATATTAAAAAAAAAATTAGAAAGTTTGTTGCGGCAATAAACTAATAAATAATTTATCATAGTAGCTTATATATATATATATTTATGACATGTATAGATATCAACTTACTACTACTGTGTTATGACCTCATTTTATATATATATACATATATATATATATATTTATGATTCCCACACTAATTCATATCTCTTCCGCCGTAGTAATATTTACACAAGTTTGTCGGCCTGGTATCAACAAAAAAAAAAAAATAAAAACACTATATAAAGTAAATATTTATAATTAACTTAGATTATGTAAATAAATATGAATAAAGTTTATTTATTTATTATTTTGTTTTATTAAACAGTTTTATTCTTGGCTCATTTATTTGATTGGTGATAACAATTTTTTTTTTCCCCCGACTAAATATCTCTCTAAGTACCAGTCACATGACTTTCTCTTATTGAAACTTATAGTTACTGTAATTTACTGTTTTTTTTTTCAAACATATAATTATTTAATGTTATATAAAAATATTAAAATGAAGGGGGGATGAAAATAATAATAATAATAATAATAATGTTTATAATTTTTATTTAATTTTATCAATGGATTATTTATGGAACTTAATACTGTTTAATATAATTAATTAGTTTTTAAGTTTATGTCATTATCATTTCTAGTAGAGGGCGGCGGAGCTTGTATGCATTGCATGTGACATTTTAATAATTCCATTAGTCTATTTATTTTCTATCTTTTCTCTGGGAAATTCTTTATTTTTGGATGTGACCTAATTGCTTTGTTTTATTTAATATACATATGTAGGGCGGTGTTGGGTCGTGTATGCGTGTGTGTGTTCGCACACGCAGTACCTCTGTCGCGCGCTCGCTTCCGCCTGCGCGTCCGAGCGCCTTCTTAGAACCCCTCTTTAGTTTTTTGCCTGCTTTTCCTTCTTTTTGTCGTTAAAGTTTCTAAGAAGCCAAATTTCCTGCCTCACCCCAAATATCTTCGCCTCCCTTTCTCTCCCTTCTTCCATCCCGTTTCCGATTGCATCACTCCAACGCCCATTCTTTTCCCCACTATTTCCGCTGGCACATCCGCCAACGGCGTGAGCCCTACTTCACTTGCTCTCTAGCTTTCGTCCGTGCTGGGTGTTTTTCGCTACTTTAACAGTGGATATATCTCGCCTGTGTAGTGTGTCTGTCGCTTCTCTCTAGTGCATTTTTATTTCGCCTTAATAGTGAATAGTTACACGCGCCTATTCGCTCGCCCAGCCGTATTCATTTATTCATCGCATCCGCACCATCGCCTTCAGGTGACTCACTCACCCTCCGCGCCTGGGTTCGTCTAGTGCCATCAGCCACTTCACCCGCTTCCACGAAGCACTCTAACCCCCATTCCTCTCTCCTCAAATCTTTCTTTCGCCAAACTACACACATACATACGCACACCTGCACTCACACTGATTCACACACACACCCATCTCCTCCTTCTTCAGTCCGCCTATCACTTCATCGCCTAGACGTCAGCATTCACCATCATCAAGAGGGTAAGTCTTGCCTTTTTCTAGTTATTTATTTGCAGCTAAAATTCTTCACGTTCGCCGTTTGCTGCGTTTATTTTTCGCATCTGACTTTCGCCTTAACCTTCGCCTTGGGTGTCTGCCGCGCAGACATTGTGGTCCTCTGGGCCGGATATACTTCCGGTTCTCCCCTGATCGCCTGCCATGGCCCCAAAAAAGCGTCTCCCCCTCGCGACTCCTCCTTTGTCAGCGGCCGCCTTCGCATGCCACACTCGGTTGGCTAAGGCGTTTTTACTCAGCCAAATCGAGGAGCTGCTGGCGTTAAGAAAGGAGAACGCCCTTACGCCTGAATCCGCCCGGGTCCGCGAGAACCTTTTGGCCACGGAATATCAGGCATTCCTTGATGTCGTGGATCCGTTGAAACACGCAGATGAGCTCCCCGCCGGCCTCTCCGAGGAGGACTTTGAGACCGAATGCGGAGACATACGCCTCATGTATTTCCGGGCTCAGCAAATCCTCGGCGAGGCCCGCCCTCCGCAATTGCCGGCGCCCGTTTCCGCCAGCCCCGCTTCGCTCAACCCTTCTCCTCCTCCGCGCCTTCCGGTCATCCCCATCCCAACCTTCTCCGGGGACATATGCCGCTGGGGGGAATTCCGCGCCTTATTCAAATCTATGATCATCGACCAGACGTCGATCTCCGACGTGGATTGCCTGCACTATCTTCATGGGGTGCTGGAGGGTCCCCCCCGCGCCATCATCGCGAACATTCCGCTAGTAGCCGGCCAGTTCGATCGCGCCTGGCACGCCTTGTGCACGGCGTATGACGACCGCCGGCACTTTGCCGAGACCCTCGTGCAGCGCCTCCTCGATGTCCCCTCCGGTACCTCTCTTTCGTCCGTTCAGAGCCTGGAGCGGATCCTCACTGGCCCGTTGGAAGCCGCTCACGCTCTGCTGACCGTGGCCGCCCCAGATCTCGCTTCCTTCCTCCTGTTCTCCTTGATCGCCCGCCACTTCGACGCCCAGACCCGCGAGGCGTTCGAACTTGCGCATGCAGCCGTTGAGTTTCCCACAGTCGCGGACGTCACCGACTTCCTGCAGCGACGCCTCCACGCCTTGCGCCTCATCCTCCTTCCCCACTCCAAGCCGACATCGCCACGCTCCTTCTGCGCTTTCGCCTTCACGCCTTCGTTTTCACCGCCGACATTCGGCAAATGTATCGCCAGATCCTTGTCGCTCCCGAGCAGCGGGATTTTCAGCGCATCATTTGGCGCTTCTCCGATCAGGACCCCATTTCGTCCTTCCGCCTAAACACAGTGACCTACGGCGTATCCTCTGCGCCCTCCCTCGCCCTACGCACCCTTCGCCAACTAGCGACTGATGAAGGGGATAAGCATCCCCACGCCCAGGCCACCCTCCTCCACGACGTGTACGTCGATGATGTTCTCACCGGTGCTTCGTCAGAGGCTGACGCCCAAGCCCTCCGCGCCCAACTGCAGCAGCTGCTCATGGCGGGCGGGTTCGAGTTGCGGAAATGGGCTTCCAACTCTCCCGCCCTCCTGCAGGGCCTCCCGCCTGACCATTGCCGCCTCTCTCCATCTGAGGATCCCCTATGTCTGGATCGTGACCCGGTCCTCAAAATTTTGGGGCTAGGGTGGCACCCTACCGCGGACACTTTCTTCTACGCCGTCCGCATGAGCACTCCCGCCTCCACCAAACGCACCGTTCTTAGCCAGATGGCGCGCATCTTCGACCCCCTCGGGTGGCTCACTCCCGTCACCTTCCGCGCCAAACTGTTTTTTCGCCAGCTATGTCGCCTTCAATTGGAATGGGATCAAACCCTTCCCGAGGAACTCGTCGAGCCTTGGCATGACTTCCAAAGTCACCTCCCGGATCTTGGTAGCCTTCAAATATCGCGCCTATTGCCCGCCGTTCATCCCTCGTCTGTTCATCATTTCGTCGGCTTTTGCGACGCCTCCGAATCCGGATACGCCGCGGTCGTGTACCTGCATACCACCACCGCCACTGGTTGCCATCACGTACATCTTCTCACCGCCAAGTCGAAGGTGGCCCCTAACAAAACCATCTCCTTACCGCGCCTGGAGCTTTGCGGTGCCCATCTTCTCGCGAAGCTTCTTCACGCCGTAAGCACGCGCATGCTCCCTCATCTGGGCGCCCTGATTACTGCGTTTTCCGACTCCACCGTCACTCTCGCCTGGATTCGCGGTGAGAGTCACCGGTGGAAGACCTTCGTCGGGAACCGTGTAGCCGAGATACAGGATCTCCTTCCGCCTAACGCTTGGCACCATGTGCTATCCGAGGACAACCCCGCCGACTGCGCCTCCCGCGGATTGCCGCCTCACCATCTGCAGGATCACCCACTGTGGTGGAAGGGACCCTCATGGCTCGCCGCCGCTCCCGCCACCTGGCCTCAAACACCCGCACCGGTTGATGAGGCGTCCATCGACCAAGAGGCCAAACCCTCCGCCTCGATTGTGCTTGTTGCCGCCACCGAGGAAGACACCGTCTTTGAGCGGTTCTCATCGCTAATAACTCTTCAGCGCGTAACCGCCTACTGTCTGCGCTTCCTCTCTAACTGTCGCAATCCCTCCGCTCGCCGCACCGGCTTCCTCACCGCCTCTGAAATCCGATTCGCCACTCTCGCCTTAATCCGCCTGGCCCAATCGACGCACCTGGATAAGGAAATCCAAGAGGCCCGTGACCCGCGATCTCGGCACCGCCTTGTGCGCCAGCTTCATCTCTTCGTGGATGATGAGCAGGTACTTCGCGTCGGCGGGCGTCTCTCGTCCGCTCCGTTGCCATATGGGTTTCGCCACCCCGCCTTGCTTCCCAAGAAGCATCCGCTCACCCAGCTCATCATCGACGACGCCCACATTCGCCTTCTACACGCCGGAGCTCTCGCCACCCACGCCTATATCCGCCGCCAATATTGGATCCTGGATGGACGCAATGTGGTGCGCCATCACATCGGGAAATGCAACCGATGCTTCACCGCCAAACCGCGCCCCGTCATCCAACCCATGGGCAACCTCCCCGCTCAACGCGTCCCCTCCGCCACCGCCTTCACCGTTACCGGCGTTGACTTCGCCGGCCCATTCGCCATTTCTAGTGCTCGCCTCCGTGGCGCGGTAGTCACTAAAGGCTACTTGGTGGCTTTCATCTGCTTCACCACCAAAGCCGTGCACTTCGAGATCGCGTCAGAGCTCTCTACATCCGCCTTTCTCGCCGCCTTCCGCCGTTTCACCGCTCGCCGTGGGCTACCGACCACCATCTTTTCCGACAACGGCACTAACTTTGTCGGAGCCCACAACGACTTCGGGAACTCGGTCGCCTGTTGAGTGACAAACGTCACCAACAGGCGGTCTGTCGCGCTGCCGCTTCCGCTGGCATTGAATGGAGATTTATCCCCCCGGCCAGTCCTCATTTCGGAGGCCTCTGGGAAGCGGCTATTAAGTCCGCCAAACACCATCTCACCCGCGTCATTGGTGATCAGCGCCTCCTCACTTACGAGGAGCTGCTCACCGTGACCACCGACGTCGAGGCGATCCTCAACTCGCGCCCTCTGTGCGCCCCCTCATCCGACCCGAACGATCCGGAACCCCTCACGCCCGGCCATTTTCTCGTTTTCCGCCCTCTTACCGCGCCACCTGAGCGCGATGTTACCGCCCTTAATATTAATCGCCTGTCCCGGTGGCAACTGACCCAGCGCATCCAACAGGACTTTTGGAAGCGCTGGCGTACAGAATATCTCCATACCCTCCAGCAACGCACCAAGTGGCTCCTCCCCGCTACGGAGATCGCGCCCGGCACCGTCGTCATGGTCCACCAGGACAATGTTCCGCCGCGCCAATGGCCTTTGGGCCGCATCGTCGCTCTTCATCCCGGCCGGGACTCCGTTAGTCGCGTCGCCGACGTGCACACCGCCTCCGGCACCCTCCGCCGTCCTCTCGCCAAACTCTGTCCGCTTCCGACCCAGTGATTACTGAAGTCGAGCCTTCAGGGCGGGCGGGATGTTGGGTCGTGTATGTGTGTGTGTGTTCGCACACGCAGTACCTCTGTCGCGCGCTCGCTTCCGCCCGCGCGTCCGAGCGCCTTCTTAGAACCCCTCTTTAGTTTATTGCCTGCTTTTCCTGTTTTCGTTAAAGTTTCTAAGAAGCCAAATTTCCTGCCTCATCCCAAACATCTTCGCCTCCCTCTCTCTCCCTTCTTCCATCCCGTTACCGATTGCATCACTCCAACGCCCATTCTTTTCCCCACTATTTCCGCTGGCACATCCGCCAACGGCGTGAGCCCTTCTTCACTTGCTCCTTATACCTCGCCTAGTGAACGTGTGTTTGCCGCTTCCTTCTAGTGCTAGTGCCTTTACTTCACCTTAATCAGTTATTCGCCTTATTCGCGCCTTCGCGTTCAAGTTGCATATTTACTGTCTCCGTGAGACGCAAGAATCTCTCTCCTCGCCACCAGAGAAGAATTATTCACCTTCCGCGCCTGGGTTCTTCTAGTACCATCAACCACTTCACCTGCTTCCACGAAGCACTCTAACCCCCCTTTCTCTCTCCTCAAATCTTTCTTTCGCCAAACTACACACTTACATACGCACACCTGCACTCACACTGATTCACACACATCCCCACCTCCTGCTTCTTCAGTCCGCCTATCACTTCAGCGTCAAGCCTTCAACGTCAGCATTCACCATCATCAAGAGGGTAAGTCTCGCCTTTTTCTAGTTATTTATTTGCAGCTAAATTCTTCACGTTCGCCGTTTACTGCGTTTATTTTTCGCATCTGACTTTCGCCTTAACCTTCGCCTTGGGTGTCTGCCGCGCAGACATTGTGGTCCTCCGGGCCGGATATACTTCCGGTTCTCCCCTGATCGCCTGCCATGGCCCCAAAAAAGCGTCTCCCCCTCGCGACTCCTCCTTTGTCAGCGGCCGCCTTCGCACGCCACACTCGGTTGGCTAAGGCGTTTTTACTCAGCCAAATCGAGGAGCTGCTGGCGTTAAGAAAGGAGAACGCCCTTACGCCTGAATCCGCCCAGGTCCGCGCGAACCTTTTGGCCACGGAATATCAGGCATTCCTTGAGGTCGTGGACCCGTTGAAACACGCAGATGAGCTCCCCGCCGGCCTCTCCGAGGAGGACTTTGAGACCGGATGCGGAGACATACGCCTCATGTACTTCCGGGCTCGGCAAATCCTCGGCGAGGCCCGCCCTCCGCAATTGCCCGCGCCCGTTTCCGCCAGCCCTGCTTCCCTCAACCCCTCTCCTCCTCCGCGCCTTCCGATCATCCCCATCCCAACCTTCTCCGGGGACATATGCCGCTGGGGGGAATTCCGCGCCTTATTCAAATCTATGATCATCGACCAGACGTCGATCTCCGACGTGGATCGCCTGCACTATCTTCATGGGGTGCTGGAGGGTCCCCCCCGCGCCATCATCGCGAACATTCCGCTAGTAGCCGGCCAGTTCGATCGCGCCTGGCACGCCTTGTGCACGGCGTATGACGACCGCCGGCACTTTGCCGAGACCCTCGTGCAGCGCCTCCTCGATGTCCCCTCCGGTACCTCTCTTTCGTCCGTTCAGAGCCTGGAGCGGATCCTCACTGGCCCGTTGGAAGCCGCTCACGCTCTGCTGACCGTGGCCGCCCCTGATCTCGCTTCCTTCCTCCTGTTCTCCTTGATCGCCCGCCACTTCGACGCCCAGACCCGCGAGGCGTTCGAACTCGCGCATGCAGCCGTTGAGTTTCCCACAGTCGCGGACGTCACCGACTTCCTGCAGCGACGCCTCCACGCCTTGCGCCTCATCCCCCCTTCCCCACGCCGCACCGCCCCCTCGTCGCCTCGTTTTCGCGACTCGGTTCCCTCGCGCCTTCCCTCTCCGCCACGAAGGTCGTTCGGAACCCCCCCGCTTCCTCGCGCCTCTCATACCTCGAGCCCGGTGCTGTCCAAACCCACTACCGCTACAGCGGCGCCGTCACGGCCACGCCCCCCTCTGTGCGCCTACTGCCGCGGGTCGGATAATACGATCCGCCAATGCGCAGCCTTCAAGTCCATGCCTGTGGGGCGCCGGCGCGACTTCGTGTCCAGCCACCACGTGTGCCGCAATTGTCTGTCCGACGGCCATCTTCATGACCGATGCCGTTCGGAACAGACGTGCCACTTGTGCCCGCGCCGCCACCATACCATCTTACATCTCCCCTCACAAAGCGTCCCCCTTCGCGTTCCACGCTCCCCGGAACCCTCAACCAGCCACCACCCCTCACCTTCCGGTTCTCCACGCCCTTCGCCCCCCGCTCTCCCCGCCAATCGCCACCCCCCTCCTCACGCTCACCGCCTCACCCGGAGGCTGAGCGCGGCGCCTCCCCGCCATGCATACGGAGGGCCGACTGCCCATCCCCGCCACCTCTTCCCACCGATTCGAGACCTCTCTCGCCTTATTCGCGCCTTCGCGTTCAAGTTAATTATTTACTGTCTCCGTGAGACGCAAGAATCTCTTTCCTCGCCACCAGTGAAGAATTATTCACCTTCCGCGCCTGGGTTCTTCTAGTACCATCAACCACTTCACCTGCTTCCACGAAGCACTCTAACCCCCCTTTCTCTCTCCTCAAATCTTTCTTTCGCCAAACTACACACTTACATACGCACACCTGCACTCACACTGATTCACACACATCCCCACCTCCTGCTTCTTCAGTCCGCCTATCACTTCAGCGTCAAGCCTTCAACGTCAGCATTCACCATCATCAAGAGGGTAAGTCTCGCCTTTTCCTAGTTATTTATTTGCAGCTAAATTCTTCATGTTCGCCGTTTGCTGCGTTTATTTTCGCATCTGACTTTCGCCTTAACCTTCGCCTTGGGTGTCTGCCGCGCAGACAAACATACTGTGTAATTTCATGTAGATTTTGCAGTATGTAAATATGCTCTTTGTATTTTTTTTTCCTTTTCTCTTTGTCAAATAAAAGTATTTTATAATAATAATAATAATAATAATAGTCAACGTAATTTTCCTTTTAAACATATACATAAAATTAGAAAAGAAAAATGCAATACAGTATTACAAGCTAGATAAAAATTTTGGACGGTAATTCTTATGCATAATTTAATAAGCCCATCCCTGTAATAAACAATATAATAAGAAATGGATTCTTATTTTCAGCCATAATTTTGAGTTAAATGAAGCTTTTTCACTATTGAGATTTTAAGTATTTTTTTTACATATTCTATTTTCACTCTAAAACAAATAAACCAACTGATTATTTTATTGTTGTGGTGGTTGGTTCCGCAGAGCTGGAAAGCATCAGAAAATTTTCCGTGATAGCCTGCTTCATTTTGTGGTCATCGACCGGTTTCGGGCGTTCGCCCATCATCAGGATGTTATTACACTGTTCAACTAAAACATCCTGATGAGGGGCGATCGCCCGAAACCAGTCGATGACCACAAAATGAAGCAAGCTATCATGGAAAATGTCTCTAATGATTATTTTATTTATTTACAATCCATCACACTCCTTGGAACTATTATCGTCTAAAATTTTTTACTATTATTATTAATTACAAAATTGTCTAAAACTGATTTGGAATATAAGCAAAAAAATTCTCGTCAAAGGCAGGCAACCCTAGTGGTCGAGAAGGAGCAAAATTTAATTACGTCGCTCTGTTTTCAAGATATTTGTTTGTATATTTTAATCAGCTTGCCAAATCATTCCCCATTCTAAATCTGTTTATTGGATTTTTCAAAAAAACATCTCCAAAATATAGTTTATATAGGCGATATTAATACAGTGATTATCCAAGTTTTGAATTTGGATCACTTAATATTTCACATCAGATTAAAAATTTAGCGTTCCAGAATTGCATTGTCCGCTGATGGTCTCTGGCAAAGTAAGTCAGAACACAGGCGCTGACATATTGTTGACGTGTAATGCGTGTGATATATACACAGCAGTGAGTTATAATCCCTTTGATAAATTATGTTTAAATAACATTGGTATAGCAGTCGTAAACATATCAGCGGTATTGGCTCAAAGTTGTGGGTCAAGGCCAAATTTATCTAAATATTTTATATATATATTTATACATATATAGTTAACATTTTTCTTTCAAATAGTTACCGCTAATATAATTTTTTCAAATACATTTTCAGATACAATATTTCGAATACTTTTTTTAAATTCTCATTTAACACAAACCATACGTATTTTAAAGTTTATAGTGAATATTGTTTAGAAAGGGGGTATTCAAATAAACACAAATATTAAATAATATAAAATCGTATTAGGCGACAAGTTTATTTAATAAATATTGTAAAAGGTTAATCAGAAATAATAACTTGAAAAATTAAGTCAGATAACTTACATTTATAACTGGCCAGTTGTTAAAATTTTAAATACCAATATTCTACTACAGCTATATCACAGATAAATGCCCTTTAATGTCTCAGATCCATAGATGTATCCATATATGACAGAAAAGCTCTGACAAAAGGAATATGCATATGCATATACTCTCTTTAGGAGAAATTCTGGATGGTGAGTGCACTCCCACAAATTAATAAAGTCGTTACTTCATGGATTTATTTGACTATCAAGCTGGTCAGTAGGTAGATCACTCTTGACTGCTGTGAGTCAGATAGATTCTAGTCTATATTGTTACTTCCTTCCGCCACATAAAATTTAGGAATGTTATATCTGTCGTTTTAAGTGCTCCCTAGATGGTATGATGTGTTAGAAATGCACCCTAATAAAAGCTGGATATCATTACCCTCCGCCGTAGGCCATCATGTACTAACATATTTCGGAGGGGCGCATAAACCTTACCTCTTTGAAAGTACGCGGAGCAGTTTGTAAGCTTTTGGATCCTTGCTGGGTGATAATCAATGGCGCTAGGCCATGAACTGCCAACCCAAAATTATATTTGAAAGTATTCAGTGCTAACATAATTTCAAATGGACAGTAGTAGTCAAAAAGCCTAATCTTTAAATATCTGAAAAGGAATAAAAAAAAAAAACAAAAATTAATTGTAACATTATATTATGTAAAATAACATTTACAGCTTTTTTTTATCTTCCAATTATTGAATTCGTTTGGTTAATCTTACCAAACAAAAAAAAAAGCTAAAATAATGTATTAATTTTTTAAATATATGTATATAATGTATATGTATTCAATATAACACAGACATTACTGACTAGTGGGGACCTAATGTCTTTTGGTCTAAAAAAACATTTTCGATATTTTCATTATTATTATTATTTTTAATTATTTAACAAAATACTTTTTACAATGCGTTATTTTATAATACAATATATGTATAATACATTTAAAATTGGATATAGTTGGTTTATTTTTAATGGTTATATAAGCTGAAGATTAGTTTATATAATAACCAAATTAAAATTTATAATTTTTTTTTGCTTTTGTTATGCATTTACAATAAAGCCATTTTATTTATTTGTTTTTTATGGTACTTATTTTTGAAAAAAATATAAAATATAATGTATAATCAGAGACATTTTCCGTGATAGCCTGCATCTTTTTGTGGTCATTGACTGGTTTCGGGCGTTCGCCCATCATCAGAATGCTTTTTATCAGAGCAAATCTCTGTCATCACACTGCTTGATAAAAAGCATCCTGATGATGGGCGAACATTCGAAACCAGTCGATGACCACAAAAAGATGCAGGCTATCACGGAAAAGAACTCTTGATGCTTCCAACTCTGCAGAACCAACCACAACAACTATAATGTATAATAATGGATTGGAAGTACTGAACAAAGATTACTGTCTAATTTTACAAATACATATTATATAGTATGTTAGAAATGATAACACCAAATAACACGTTAGTATATTTCCTTGTCTATATATATATATTTTTTTTTTTCTTTTTTTTAACAGTTATTTTATATTAAATAATATATTTATATATACTTTATTTCTAACTTTCTTAATAAATGCGTACATTACATTTTTTTTTTTTGAAAGGCAACGTTCGGATTTTATTTTACAAAAAACATATCGTACATATAGGCATTATTACGGCCATATTTATTTTTCCATTGGTCTTAAAATTAAAAAAAAATTACCCCAGCAATAAAAATCATTTTGAAATTAATGTTTTTAGACTGAGGTTGCAGTATGGTTTCTCTGGTTACTCTAACAGTTTACTGCTTGGTAGCTCTGGCTCAAAATGGTTTTATTTTCTGTACAGTCAAATGTTAGAATTTCAACTTTACAATTTCTACACAAAATGATGCTGTTATTATGGAAGAAAATTCTCTGATTGAACAACTAATATAATTTAATCATCAGTAAGAATTTCGGCTTAGTTCTCAAGTTGGCGTTTCAAAAATGATGTACGGTTTTATGCGACTGTACAATAATAATGATAAAAGTAATTCATTGTTTGAAGAAAAGCTGTTAAATTAGAATTATGACAAATAGAAAGAAGAGGAATCATGTTGATTGCTGTACTAGATTTCTTGTTAGATTATTGACCAGTTTCATTTTTTGAGAAAAATTTGTTCATGCTCTTGACCTATTTTAATATAACAATTACAAATTATTTAAGTTACTTTAACAGATTATAAAAGTTCGGTTACAATAAAATTATTGATTTTTGTTTTTCTTTTAAAGAAAATATTGATATCCACCAGTCAGACGATGAAAATGATATCAATTGTTTTTTAACAATTTTTGTGTGTGTTCATGAAAAAAAAAAAGAAGTATTTATATACAATAATGTAATTATTATAATATATATATTACAATATGCAATTTCTTTCTATTGTATCATTTTATATTTATTTATTTTGTAAAATATATTTGTTTTTTTTCTATTATTCATTATATAAACCTTGTACAACTGTTAATAGAAAAAAAAAAAACAAAATAAAAATAACTGCAGAAATCTCCATTTTTTACTTTTTTTTTAAATATATAAAGGATAAATTTGTTTCCTTTTTAAACTCTTTACAAATAGGGTAACAAATAATTTATTTTTAAGACGCTACAGAGCTGGTTGAAATTCTAATTGTAATCATTTTTTGTTTGGCTATTTATTTATTTAGGGTATGTTTAATTGTTCTTTTTTTTTTTTCTAAATTTTAATGGAAGATGTTTTTTTATTGATTTTGTTGTTTTGAATTTATTTTTAATTCAACTGTTCAAGTAGAAAAAAAAAACTCCTTTTAAAAAAATTCTATTAAAAAAATCTAATAAATTTACTATATGTTGTTGTATTAAATGAGGAAGCTAAATTATCGAAGAGTGGTGAAGAATGGTGACAATATTCCTCTCGATGTGGCTATAAAAACGAATTTGTTTTTTGCAAATAATTATCGCGGATGTCTCTGCATACAAAACTGGGTAGCCATCGGCTGGCTAGAACTTTAAAACAACTTTTAATAATTATAATGATTAAAAAGAAACAAAACTGAGTTAAAACAAGTCTTTCTTTTAGTTGCAAACTCTCACTCTTACAATTTGTGAGAGAAATTTCTTAAAAGTCAGAATTTTTACTAAATGTTTAGTTTACTTTACTTCCACCAGCTGGTACATCTTTGGAGTTTTTTAAAATAAAAAAATCGCGAATAACTGGAAAACTTATTAAATATTTCTTTGAAAGCATAAACTATCTTCTACAATGCCACTTCAATACCAATATACGGTTCTAAAATTTATATAATTTTTAGGTTCTTAAATAAACGGGAAGAATTTCAAATTTTTGTAGAAAATAGATTAACTGGACTGCGTCTTTTTCCAGAAAAGGTTCCTTTAGTTTTTCGAAACTGTTCGAACCATAAATAAATACTGAAATATTTTCCCGGGGAAATATGATATTCGGAGCCAAATTAGGCAACTAAGCTTTAGAAAAAATTCCATGAAATTTGTCAATTTCCATGTGAATTGGAGCCGTATTGGGCTTTTTTTTTTCCTTTTTCTGATAGATTTAACTGTTGCATAAAAATAAAATAAGTCGAGCGAGGTGATTGTACAACTTCATGCGGTAGCTACACTCGACTTCGAGTGTTAAAAAATAACCGATTAGATAAGCAAATCAAAATAACCAAAACAGATAAATTACTAATTTACTCAATAGAGAAGGAAGTGCCATTTTGTCCACCCAATCTAGTGAGTAAAATGGAACTTCGTTTCAGAAAAAAAAGAAGCTATTCTCCAATACCCTATAATTTTGTTCGTGATTGAAATAAGAAAACTCTTTTACAAGTTGCTATTCGAGCCTACCAGCTATTTATTTGAAATGTTATGGAAATAGGCAGAATTCATACAACATTTTGCTTAAGCAAATTTAATAATTGTATGAATTTTAGCTCAGCTGATGGCACCCCGGAATTTATGAAACTAGAGGCTCTTTATTACGAAGTAAGCTAATTTTTTTTAAATCTGAAAAACATACATAAAGTTGTTATGCTCAATGAGCGGAGAAAAATAATAAAGGGTAGCAATTTCCGGATTTGATCAAGGAATTTGGTGTGCCAGTCCAGCTATTACTTAGCTAATCCGCGTCATATGATGTCTATTTTCCTTCGAATTCTGGTATTCTAATCATCAACGATTTTATACATTAAAATTTTCCACAATAGGATTAATATTTATTATCACAGCTAATTTACTATTATTATTATTATTTTTTTGCAGAAGAACATTGGTAATCATATTTTTGAATTTTTGTAATCAATATTGAAATAACTTGGCAATCAAACTCCAGGTTTGTTTTATTCATTTCTACACACAACAAAGATTTCCATTAGTTAAAATTATTCATGTCTTTTTAACCAATTCCGATGAGAATTTCATTTTAATTGAATTAACAAGTGAACAACTCCAGCCCTGTGGTCTAATTAAAAAAAATATATTATTATATATATATATATCACAAATTATTTATTTATATATATTCACTATTCGTCGGCTAAACATTTAAATCAGCCATCATTCGCCTAAAGTCTGCCAAAGTATTATAGTCAGGATCGGTATCGATATCTGCAAAATCTCTGCTGGAATCGGATTTATCAAAACTAGGATTATACCTGGAAAAATGAAATAAATTATTTAATTTATAACTTTGAAATTTTTATTTCAGGCATATTATTGAAAACTTTGTAATTTTTTTGTATTTTTTATTTAATTGCATTTCGCTATGTGTACATGTGTAGGATACATTTTTGTCATCATGTTGATAACTTACATCTTGCACAAATTATCATAACCTAAACAGTCCCCATAGGGAAAAATATCAAACACCTAAATAAACAAAAATGATAGAAACTAGACGGGTATTCTGGCAATTATTTTAAACACTATGGCTAACAAAAATAATACATTTTATTTAAATTGACTGCACCGTGCTTTAACTCTAACCTAACTTCACTCTTTAACAAAACT
>JAAEAF010003732.1:0-25528 GCA_011037195.1 Triatoma infestans | reverse complement strand
AAGGTACCGGATTCAAATATGTAAGTTTAGACAGAGAGAGATCAGGACCAGAACTATCTGTTCCATTAGTCCTGCAGGACTTCTCTCACTATGCGACATGAGTGGAATACCACTGCCTGTCGCATCTCGATAGCGACAGTTCCCTGAGTTCAAATTTTCTCAGCCCCCTAACGATTGCCATATAAATCCTGTACCTGATATAATAAGAAGGATTATCTCCTCTCTGGAGATTCCTCTCTATAGGGCAGTTATTTCTGCCGCCAACGCTCTGGATTTAAATATTTTATCTGCATGCATCCAAGCAATTTTGTCAGCTTCCAATACATAGACATTAAAACAGAATACTCGGCCCAGCACTTTTGTTATACAGACTGTATCTGGTAGGATATTAATGACGAAGTGGTCGGTCAGCACTACATAGTACCAACATCGTGAATTTTGTGCGCGTTTGTGCGGCAGAGGATCATACATGAAATAATGAGGGACGTCATGAATCAGGCCCAGATTATGCGCAAGTTCACGGTGCAAAAGTTTGGCCATATGTTATGCTTACTTAAAAAAAAATCACGCTGTGCTAATATTGGTCACTCGGTTCTAAGAGATTGCCAATCTCGTTGACTGTTAATCTTTCATAACAGTAATGTATCTTCTGATATCTACAACGCCGCTGTCGTTCATAATGTTCGCCTATAATATCTCGTTGGGAATACCTCCCTGCCTGCGAACAGATTCCCACGTGTCAGCCATGCTGCGGACACCTCCGTATCGATCCAATCGCCGTCCAATGACATCGGGTATTGTCCATGAAACGCTTTGTCCAGTCAGTTGACAGCTATATCGGAGTGGTGTCTGGTGCTCTCAAGCCTTTTCCGTTCCGCATTTCTAATGTTCAGCGGGGTATGCCGTATATCCACGGCGATTACCGCATGGATTAGTACTGACCACTGCCGCCTTAAGAAATACACATTTGTCTTTTTCTTCTCTTCTTCAGTCGCGACCTCGTCAATAATAATTAATAACTCCTAGCAACCGTACGACCCTCGAACACAGCCTTTTTGAGCTTTCGCTATAATCTCCGTATCATTGACTTAGTTATACTCTAGGTCAGTATTGTAAGCTGTGTAATAAAGACACGTAATTACCCTATATTGTACGAATATTCTATGTCACCGCCCTTATAACTCAAAGTGAACTCTCTGCACGAAATTGACAAATTTGCTCTGACGATGGATGAAAATCTATACTCAGCTCTCCGCTGGTACTTAAGATGAATTACGGATTCATACCAAGCCCTCTCATCCATTATTATTATTTTTATTACTATTAATAAACGTGTGTTTGTGTTGTGCTTTGCTCAAAAATATGACATTCTTGAGCTCAATTTTTGCTACAAACAACAGAACGATGATTCTGTAGCAAGTCTAAATGAGAAAAAGGGAAAATCTAAATGTTTTCTAATTATTACATTTTCTTTAAAAATGAAAAAGAAATATGATTAATTTTCGTAAGCCTCCAAGAAATTGCAATGCTTATGTGTTCAGTTCGCAGTGCCATTAATATTGGAGTAATATCTGCTAGAACTAGAATACTCTGGGTGTTGAAGGAGGAGATAACAAAAAACTTAATAACTTCTCAGATAATGCAATGATTAGAGAAATTGATAGAGAACAGATGCATTGCGCTTCGAGTATCTTCAGGCACTGCTGAATCACAGGACACCTGAAGGGGGCTGTATATAGATCCCATTAAAGCAGATTCTATGGAAAGATGGAGGAAACTCTAATCTTGACGGACTGCGAAACTATCAGCCAGAGAAGGTATAGAAGCATAAAAACTAAAAAATTCCCAGATCATGAAATATCAAGAGAAATAGACCACAAAGGATGCTTTGAGACTGACAGTGCACTCCCCCAGGCACCATTAGTTAGAGACACAGTAGATCATTGAAGATTGCTGTGCCTCCTACCAAAAAAATACATCTCACACATACTCACCAATATTCTCACTGGCCGCAGCACTAGCCAAATTAAATTCTTTATCATCCGTATCTTTAGACTGCACTTCAATAGCACCTTGTTGCTTCAGTTTCAACAACTGTTGAGTGTAATCATTGCGTTCATATTGACCATTCTCCCGTTGTTTAAGTGTATTCTTTATTAAACCTTTAAAGTAATTCGTAGCTTCCTCGGTCATGAATGTAAACCCTAACTTTTCAGCAACTTTTGGTAAGACAAACAATAAAATTGTTTCAGGAAATTTCGTTGGCTTTGTATGGAATATTGATGTGCCCATACTGATAAAATCATCCATTGCATTTTTATTGGTAATCTGTATGCCAAACACGGAGTTTGCAATAACGTTGATCATATAATTAGACAAAGCTTCGCGTAATTCATAATCTTTGTTTAGATTGGCATTGATTTTAGCAATCATTTCATCAGTACACTCTAGCATACCGCTGAACATGCCTTTCAATTTGCCGCTGGTAAACGCTGGGCTGATCTTCGATCTCATTGAACGCCAGGCCGATCCTCTGAGTTGAAACAGTCCGTATGAGAATAAACCATCTTCTTCGGTGAATGTTGTATGATCAGTGAAATACTGGAAATCTTTTACAAGTATTTTCTCCACAATTTTGGGATCTCTAACTATTAATACTGGTGAAAAAGTTTCATAGACACCGACCACTTTTTCATTTGGAAATTTATGATAAACTTCTTTATAGAAATCACCAATTGATTTCTTTAAGCAGAACACTGGAAGTAGGTTGCCAAAAAAGGGCAGTGGTTTTAGGTAGGATATGCCTTGGTTTTTCCAGTAATTATAACATGCTAGCAGCTTCATTAAACTGTAAACTGTCAACGTTATTGCTGCCGCAAAGAGAAGCAGGGTTATTTCTGGCAGTTCCTGCGAAATATAAAACAAAAATATTTAAAAAAAAGAGTGTAAATGCAAAATATAAGGAGCAATTAGCGCTATCTTTTGTCTGTTTGAGTAACAGATGGTGAATTCTATTCTGTGAACTGTAGATTTCTCTGAATCTGTGTGGATTTGTGCGTGTATATGTATAAGTTCGTATATGTGTTGTAATATAAGTCCGTAACATTTCCGGTAAACAGTGTTGTTTGTACCGAGAGAACACTGTACGGAAACGGACAGTGCACTGAGAAGGCTCCGGGCGCCAATGGCCATAAATGTTGACTCACCTTAAATAAATACAAAATCTAGTAAACAAAATGAATCCAGTGAACAAAATGATAAAACAAAATCGCAGGAATTATGATATTCCGTACCGATATCTCCATCGCTTTCCAACCAACCAATCACCACCAACTGGAACTGCAACTGAATTTTGTTTCTCGTTTGTTTACATCTCCAACCAGCGGGTAATTCAATGTTGCGGTAATAAACCTACTTACATATTCATTTTCCCATGAGGTCTTATTTAGGAAAATAATCTAATAATTTGAACATGTAAATTAGATAATGAGGTGTAAACAAATAAACAAAAAATAAAAATAAAATTCTAATTATAATATTAAATTACTTTAGAAAATTATTAAAATCCCAACAGTTAACAAATTAGAAGAATTCTCTTGCGTCTCAGACTAGAGTAATGAATATAATTGAAGTGCATCATCAGTAATCTTGAAGCCGTAAAGGTAATATCGTTTCTTCTATGCCCGCTTATAACTGAGTCAAATTAAAAGTCAGAGGAAGCTTTCTGATTTTTAAACGATCGTAAAGAGTTGGAAGAACTCCTTTGCTTTGTAGTAGTATCTTTCTCGCTTGTCAACCATCTTTGGTTCAACTCTATAATGGAATCTGCTTTCAGATCAATCAGCAATACAGGAACTCTTGAAGAATCTAGACAAGCCACTGGTTAACCCAAAGTCGTATCGCTCGGTATGCTTTCTTCCGATATTGAGTAAATTCTTCGAAAGGCGGAGGGGATCTCCGCAGGCCTCGTAGTTTGATTTTAAACAGGGGATGTAGACAAAAGACGCCATATACGATTTGGTTGCTCAAAATTCACCAACAAAACCGTTGCGATGCTTATGAAGGGTGCGTTGGCTTTGAACCGGCAACCGGTGGTTCGGTATGGAGGGCACTGCCTTCGGTGAGTCCAGTAGACATAGTACTTAAGAATAATCTTGGACTATAAGCATAGTTTTGCCCCTCATGTGAGTTCCTCCGGATCAAGGCACATTGGGTACCGGCTTAGACGGATCTCGAGAGATGAGCATAGGGTTGCGAGGGATTTATACCGGGCGGTCCTGGTTTCCCAAGTGGTTTATTGCGCCTCAGACTGGGCGCATAAGGTGCACCAGATTCGGATATTGCAGCAGTTGTCGGCAACGCAGCTTTCGTTACTGCTCCCAATGGGAAGGTTTAATCGCAGGATCTGCGACTGAGGTTCTGCAGGATCTCGAAGTGGTTAGGTACGCGGGTTGATATTTTCTAAAGCGGGGTCGGGTGGTAAACGTGGGTAATATTAGTCTGGATATTGCCCCACCCGAGCAAGACACAGCGGGCTGGGCCAGGGACATAGCCTTTTGAGATCTGGATATCTTATTATTGCGGGAGTGGAACGAAAGATGGAGGAGTTCTACAAGGAAGGCCAAGGTTCTCGTTTTTGCAGGAGGTAAGGTGGGGGTGTTGCATTATTTCCGACGAACTGTCAAATGCGGTTTCATGGTTTGTCACGGGCCGTGGACAGTTGAATGGTAAATGGGCAAGGATAGGTCTGGTGGGGTGTAGGAGCTGTCTATGGACAAGAGGAGCTACGTTAGCATTTATAGTTGGATTGCCCTCTGTATTCTGATTTGCGTCAGCGCTTGCAGAGGGAGGTTGGGTTCCATTGTTTTGGAGAACAATAGTCTGTCCGTGCTGCTCGAAAATAGTGCCGCGTACAGAGGTTTTAGGCGATTTGCGGAAGAAGCATTGAAAAGGAGAATGGAATGGATCGATAGGGGCTGATTTGGTAGGTAGTTTGCATGTTGGAACGAAAGTAATTTATTGCGTGAATGTCGCATAAATGCGGATTTCAGGCTAGCGGCGTTGTTATGACCCTTAGTTTTAGTTTGTAAGGTTAGATGTAAGGTTTTCTCATATTCCCTAGGAATTTTGGGTACAGAGGAAGGTAAGACTGTGCATAGTTTCATGAACGAGCTTAGTGTGCAAGGGTGTATATAAATTTCAACTGTATTGGAATGAATGGAAGAGAGGTTAGGTCTTTGTCCCCCCAGGAATATGGACCTGTAGGTTATGATTAGCTTAGATGTTAAGTTCACTTCCATTGTTTTGGGGCGTCACGGCTCAGCGTTAGGAGCACCATTCAGGTTAGATGCTTCTATTCTGGCGGTTGGGCGCGAGAGCCCATGGACCGCCCACCCAGTGTGGCTTTTTGAATAAAAAAATAATAAAAATAAATTACAGGAACTCGCACATACAATTATCCGGGGTTTTGACCTTTGCCAAACAGTCAGCCAGTTATAAGTTTAGAAAAATTATATCCGGAACGGGAAGGAAATTGTGGAAAATGGAAATTCATTAAGGAGAGAAGATCAGGACAGTTTATGATATGGTTAATTAATTTAATCATGCCTCATTTCTCGCGGTTCAATATCAAAACGAGCCATGATGTCAAGACACTCGTAAAGGACAATCTTAACTTATAGCCAACTAGTCAGAGTAATTTAATTTTTATGTGTTCTATTTTCTCTATGTACTTAGTATAATATGGAGATTAAACTACAGCACAATCAACCAACATAATTGAAGGTATCTCGTACAGGTTAAAAGATGTCGGTGGGAATGGCCAACCGAATTCGGAGACTATACGTTATGAGCATAAGTTGGTATAGCAGAGTATTTGGATACGTAGATGGTCTGTAGTGTAGAGGAGGGCCTAACACACTTCCATATGGCACACCGGCTCACACCAGTGAGGAAGAAGAGTGTAAAGACAATAACTTGGAAGTCATACTTATAGTTTGGATACCAAACTAATACTTGGAAATGTCTCTTGGATAAACAGGATTTTTAAATAAGATAGCAAATAAATGGTAGAACGCCCTTGAGATTCCAAAAAAATCTACGTGCCCAACGATCGAACGCTTGCTTTAAATCGAGAAAGGCACTAGTCCAACACTCTTTGCTACCAAGGGAAAGTGCCATGTGGTTGACACTGTTGCACTGTAGAGTGATACCGTCTGAATCCATATTGATTCATGACCACATGACCGACATGTTTTAAACAACAAACTATACAAGGATGTTCCCTAGGTAAAAACCAGACTGACAGGTCGGAACCAGAAAGGTTCGCGGAATATTCTCAGAGGATTGGTAAGTTGTTGCCACAGTTTAGCAAAAGGTGGATGCAAATACAAACAGTAGAGATTTAGTTAAAATTAATAAACTACAAATGTAACTGTAGTTGATTTTGCAGTTTTGTTATTTTTCCAACTAAAAAAGTGTAGACCAATCAAATCTAACAACAGAGAACAGATATATGATTCTTTTAGCACTGTGCTGGCCGCACCGTTTATTACTGAAATAAAGACGCTTCATTTGATATAAGGCCGTAACTGTTTTTTACATTAATGTCGGTTTGTTTGAAACAATCGGTGTCTTGTAAAGTTTATACGTGTTTGTGTACTTGTACAAACTAAAGGCCATAAGGCACTTAATAAAATAAGATTTCCTTTTTAGAATAATATCTGCATCAAAAATCAGTTGTTTAAGTTTCATAACCGGCTTCCTAATTTAACATTTTGATTTAAAAAAAAAAAGTTTTTTCAAAAACGTGAAACCCTCTATCTTCAACTAATGATGTCCACGTGGCAGACCACTCTCTACAACTTGTTTTTGTCTGTTGGGCCTGAACGGAAAAATTGTATTTTCCGATAAAAAAACAATTTCAAAAGAAACTGACAGATCGTAATACTTTCTCTTAATGTAGTTAGGGAAAATGAACAGGAAACGAAAGTAAAAATGAAATTTCGAAATGTACAGTTAATCAGTTGAAGGAAGTAATTATTGCAGTCATGAGTGTTTGATAACAGATTTTGTTTTAAATAATGAATTAATTATAATAACGCGATAGGTCAAATGTTATCGTTGCTCTATTCTTTCGCTGGACAAAAATAATTTCTTCGGCCTTGGGATTTAAACGAAAATAAATAGATAATAATAAATAACTAATGAATGAATGATATTCTTGTGTGTCATATAATTATTTTGTTTCTTTTTACTTTCGCCTATTGATTTAAAAGAAAGCATTCGCTAAAAACTGGAAGAGAACAAACTTATTTTGGAAAGGCGCATTTTATGTCAATGGGTTTTTGACAAAATTCTACATTTACCTACGTCGTTCTCATTTCTACAGATTATTTGAAGTGCAAAGATTATGACTCATTTATGAAAGTAAGATTTCCAATCACGACCTAAATAAACCTAAGTGAACTGCTTTTGGCTCTCCATTAGTTTCCAGCGTTTTTTATACAATGAATGTAACTTGTCTGTAAAATGTTACAAAATGTGTGAGAGTGTCTGTGTGTTTGCCATTATGGATACAACAACGATTGGGGGATAAATACCAATCTGAGCAGGTATAGAAGTGATTCCCCAGAGAAGAAAACGAGAGCACTGATAACATTGAACCAAACTAATATAAAATTTGAAATTTAAGGCCAATATTTCGCACAATTAACTAAAATCATTTTTTTTTTTAAATATTACAAATAAAGTGATAGGTTTATATCTCTGCAGTTAGTATTCCAAGATCTATGCAAATCGTTATAGCGGTTTCGTCATAATTCTAAAAAACACAAAACTTATTCTGTAAGGTCATACTTCCTTTCAACATTCTCTTCAAATTTTGAATTCTAGCAATCCTGTTGCAGTATATTAATATTATACAGATATTCATTGCACAGAAATGATTACTATAGAGGAACCCTATATGCTACTGTTTTATCCTCGAATTTCCCCCAAAAATTTGTTTTTCCAGGAAAATGTTAGAAATAAAAGTGATAGGTAATTGCGAGTGTTGTTAGTATACGAAGTTTAAAAGAAAGGAAACCATTGGAGACATTATCGAGAAAATAGCAAAATAAAAAACTATTCTATAAGTGCACTTCCGAGGTTGATATGGTCGGATTGTCCGAAACCTTCTAAACCAGTTTTGTAGGTAGTAACTAAATGGTATACCAATTTTGTTTGAGTTTGTGTCCTGCAGTTTTTCGTTTTTGAGAAATTTTTTCTCACACACACACACACACAAACCATTCTGTAATAACGATGAATCAGCTTTGTTTCTTTCATAGTTAGGGGACCGCAAACATAAAGTTTCGGTGGAAACGAAATTTCGAAATTTTGACAAGATTCGTCAAATCTCGACAGGATTTCTCAACTTTCGTTTGAGAAAGTAACAATCTAGAAAAATAAATGGATGAACAAAAACTGTGCACTTACCATTTTGCGGTGAATTGAAAGTAACTATTTCTCTATTAATAATTTCTCAAATTTCTGAAAAAAAAATTAAATATGCAGTTATAAGTTAAAGTCTATTATATGAAATATTATTTAACGTTGATAAAATTCACGTTGATAAAATCAGCAACATTTTAGAGTAGAATTTATTACAAACAACAAATTTTTCATTGCAATATAAAACACTTTTCAAAAATAGAGAGACCAAATAAGATAATTGCGATTATGACCTGGTATAAAGATGTCAGACTAAAGATAAACTTGTAAAGGATTGCTAAAATCTTTTATAATATTATAGATAAAAGATAAATAAAAATAAAAATGCAATCAGTAAATATTTTTTAAAAAAAGAAAAACACATGAGTAACACTCGAACTACATTCTGTTACTGTTAATTATTACAATTAACATATTTTCTTTAAAACTGCAATGTTTATAAACGTTTAATTGGGCTGGCCATAAAGAAGATGGTTGATATTATACATATCTGTAGAATCACTATCCTAGTTTACCAAATTTGGAATTGTAGCAAAGCTGGTAATGTATATTAATATTATATAGATGGTAGAAATATTTATTGTACTGAAATGGCACTTTAGGGGAAACTAACGCTATTGTTCCCCCCGAAGCCCCACAGAAAAGCAATTTCTCTGTTTCAAATAAAAATGTATAGATATTTATGTGCGTGTTGGTAGTATACGAAGTTTAACAAAAATCATTATAACCGTTTTCCCGAAAATTACATAAAACTTAACAATCAATTCTTTAAAACTGCATTCAGTGCTCAGTACTCAGTAATGTCGCATCAAGTATCGAACCTTAGTAATCTTGAGCTAGGTAGAACACTGACCGGCTAGTATTGACTCAGAGCTGGACTTCTCAAAACAAAGTAATAGTCCGATTGCTGTTAATATTGAGCATACTCTAAGGACTTGTAATCATCGTACAGTGTGGAATTTAAATAAGGACATTTAATAAATAAATTCGAAAGTAAGGACAATCAATTTGGACTTCAATCTGATATTTCGAGTGTTTAATTACCAAAAAATGTTTGTTAGGAAAAAATAATTTTTAAGTTTATTAATTTTTGTTGATTAATAAGTGACAATATTTTATCTTTATGAATTAAATATCTATATTATCTTTATTTATCTAAATTACTCATCTATATAAAAGATTATTTCAATTAAACAATTAAAATTGCAATCTTTTTAATGTATCTTTTTTTTTGGTTAATATTCCTTGAAATTGATCCCAAATAAAGGAAATATTAGTAAAAATGTGTGGCGTGAAACTTTCACACAACTTTCTCTTACTCCAATCTTTATACAGTTATTTATAAAATGACAAATTTTATTTAAATTTCAAATCCCCAACATAAATAACAGATGGTCTGAGGGAACAAGTGCCAGCCTACGAACAGAGGCAGTTAGGAGGGGATGATTACACCCTTCAGAGTGCCAATATTATTGAACAAATACTTTAGAATTTTAACATCTCAGATTCCACAGAACCACCTAAAAAATATTTTTTTTCCCCTGAAAAATGTTACAAATAAAACTGATAGATTTATATCTCTGCAGTTAAGTATTCCATGGTTAAAGGAAATCGTTTTCGAGAAAATTCCAAAATAATTTGTGAACTGTTTTGCTCTGTGTATGGGTGTGTTATAACATTGCTTGTCAAGTCCTCTTCCACTTCTTCCAATCATCTACAGAAATGAAAGTTGGGTTGAATAGGCAAAGTAAAAGGGATTTGAGGAAATTTGTAGGGGTGGGGTGAAAGGAAATTCTACAAAGTCATGTTTTTAAAAAACCGATGTAAAGTACGGCCAAATTATGTGTATCATTACGAAAATTAACTGAAAATGTACTTCTTTTGATATATATCATTTTCTTCTTTTTTCCTGATAGTTTCTTTTGCTAATATTTTGTTTTAGAAAAATCAGATTTATGCTTTTTTTCCTAAAATATTTCGCCGTGCAGGAACGTTGTCTTTGTCACTTTTATTTCTGTAATTGTATTCATGTTGGTATATTCTGTTTTTTAAGTATTCTGTAGTTTGACCAACAAAAACAGCTGGCTATTGTGTACAGTCTATCTGGTAAACGAGGTCTGATTGGAATTTGTTGGAGTAGGGTCATTAAGTTTGCTGTATAACTTGTTAATAGTGTTAGTGCTTTTGTGAGCTAAAATGATATTAGAGCGTCTGAAAATATTAGAGATTTTCTCTGACAGTTTGTTAGTCCTTAAGGAAAGTATTTCGGTGGTTGGTCAACAGAAATATGAGCAGAATGAGTTAAGTTGTTGCACCACGCAATGTCGTGTGGTGGTGAGTGTAGATGACAGTATTTCATTAAGCGATCCATTGTTTTCATTAAGTACAATCGGCTTTATTCATGCCAACAGTCTGATTGATTTTCTTGGAACAAAGGATTAGAAAATCAGGATTTCCTTTAAGGTATTTTCTTTTCCCTTAGTCATCCCAAATTTCATCAGGACAATAAAAAAAGGCTTTCTACAATTTTCTCTAAAAATGGCTATTCTCAACACCTCATTAATTAAACGCTTAATGAAATACTGTCATCTACACTCTCCAACACACACCATTGCGTTATTTTACTCATTACGACATTTACTCATTCTCCTCATATTTCTGTTGACCAATCTCCTAAATATATTTTTTTTACATATTCGTACTTTAACAAACTTTAGAGAAAAACTCTAAATAAGATTTGTGTATTACTAGTGTGTTAGCAATCCGAATTGATGACTGGGGAGTCCAAAGGGGCTGATAGTGAGATCATACAATGTCTTGCGGAGTTCTCTAATGACCTTTAATGATACTGCGATGTAAGTCTGTAATAGTAGAACAAGCATATGAAGAACTAGGAATGTGTTCACTCCTTTTAATTACTTAAATTGTAATATATTCAAATAAAAATCCATTTAGGATTTATGCGAGAGAGAAAATGGAGATATAGATTAGGCGCGGCGGAGCTACAGCCTGCTGACCTTTGGTCATAACGTTAGAATTTATGACTCCGAAATCTTTAACTATATTATAATCTTCTTGGGTTGCCCTCTTTATAAAGTTTTTAGTTCTACTTCTTCTCTAAGAAAGAGGTAAACAGGGGCGGATACTTTTTGTACAGTGTAGGAAGACAGTGCCTTATAACCTACTGCGAAGGAGAATTGACTTAGTGAGGATACGTTTCCCCAGTTGATGGAAGCATGGAGGAAATGTTTCCCCAGGAAACAGGAAACATGCATTCATCTTATGACTGATTGCTCTGAGATCTGAAGAGATAACGTTCAGAAAATTTGGTCAGAACAAGTTGCTTTTGAAAGAATTTGGGCCTATTACCTCTTAGGATTCAGAACGTAACAGACTTCATTTGAAACAAGCCTCAGGTAGTGAAGCTGACTTTCCAGATAGAGACAGTGTATGGAAAGATGACAGTAAGTCCGATGTAAGCCGAAAAAAGACGCGCACAAGACATATTTCACAAGTCGAGAAAAAGGATGCATCGTTGCTTAACTGGATATTTAATACTCAGCAGGAAAAGAAGAGAAAAACTAGAGATAGTCCTCCTAAAAAATAGCAATCAATTGAAGTAAGTAAGTCGAAAGTGATCGAAGAACGGCAACAAGCTGACACGAAATCTTATAAAAGCAAACAAAATGGAAGAAAAAATGATAGCTATAAAAATGAAAATAAATATAACTCAGATGCGTCAACCTTAGATAGAAATAGAAGTGATACAAAGAAAATCAATCAGTTGGTTTCTCTTTGTAACGTTATGTTTTGGAACGTACAAGGATCTGCGAATTTTAAATTAAATACGCCTCAATATTCAAAGGGAACAATATATTGTCTAACTAAACTTGGAACACTTCAAAAGTCATCTGCGCCCCAGCTCACCTCGCTGATTTCACTCCAATCGTATCACCTGCAATTAAAGAGAAAAGTAAAGGAAGGGATAGTGGAGGCCTAGCAGTCTACTTCAACTCAGATCTTTATAATATAAGTGTCATTGAGAAAAGTGAATATTGGATCTTTGCTCAGGTACGTTTAGTTAAAGTGAAATTTGTGTTTATTTTAGGAGTGATTTCTTTTAAGCCCTCATTAAATCTAACAAACATATTAGATATATTTTGTGAAATACTTAATAATATTTCTATAAAATTTTCTAATAGTTTAATTTTGTTAGTGGGTGATTTCAACTGTAGAGTTGGGCAAGTAAATCAGTATGCTACGAATCTATTTTGCAATACGTATTTCACCGGGTATCGTACTAGTAGTGATAACACTGTCAATACTAAATGACAGTTACTTGTAGATATGTTAGAAAGTAATAATTATATCTTACTGAATGGCAGAGCCCCTAGCGATAATCCAGGTAACTTCACAAACGTAACCACTAACGGCCAAAGTACTATTGATTTAGCTTGGTGTAACTTTGATTTTTTACATAAAATTAATGATGTTCGTGTAGATTATGTAAGCTCCCAATCAGATCATTTTCCAGTAATAGTCAGTTTAAAGGTACAAAAAACACAAATTCAAGATATAAAACCTTTAATAACTAAAGAAATTTTAACATGGGATCCAAATAAAAGTTTAGCCTTTAGAGAAATATTAAAGTTTTCGCCTCGAGTAGGAAATATAAACAGTAGTCCTGATGAAATGTATGCAAACTTGGTTAACGCTATATACGAAACTGCTGATATTTTACAAATCCACATAGTAAAGAAAATAAATTTAAATAAAACAACTAAAGTCCAGAACGTCTGGTATGATAACGAGTGCATATTAGCAAAAAGGGAAGTCAAGTCTAATCTTAAAATATTAAGAAAAAATAATTACAATAATGATGATAGAATTACTTATATTAAATCAAAGAAAAAATACACTAATTTAGTTAAATTCAAAAAACGAAACTTTGAACTTGTCAACATAAATAAACTAAATAACTGTAAAAATAGTACGAGTTTTTGGCAAATAATAAATAAATTCCGATACAAAAATATTGAGTCTAACCCGCTAACAAATGAACAATGGCATTCATATCTCAGTAATTTCTATGTCCTAACAACAAAAATGCGTAATGATTTATATTTCAGTGTAGACCACCCTTACTCGATAAATCTGTTACAATAGATGAAGTAAATATTTTAATAAATAAAATTAAAAGTGGTAGGTCACCTGGAGCTGATAAAATACCGAACGAGTATTTTAAGAATCTTCCAACTAATTGGCGCCTGTACTTAGTGCTATTATTCAATAATATTTTGGAACGTGAAAAACTTCCCGTTAAATGGTCGAAATCAATAACGACTATGATTTATAAAAAAGGAGACAAAATGCTTCCAGATAATTACCGCCCAATAGCTTTATTAAATACAATTTTAAAAATATTCACGCAAATTATCCTAAATAGACTGATTTTATGGGACGGAGCAGTAAATGCCCTCCCTGAATCGCAATGCGGATTTAGAAAAGGCCGATCCTGTTTAGATAATCTATTTTTGCTTAATGCTATAGTACAATTGAAATTAGAATATAAAAACAAAGACTTTCTAGTAATATTTGTAGACTATAAAAAAGCCTTCGACAGCATAAATCACGAACTGTTATGGTACAAGCTGTATAGTCTTGGTGTCAGTGGGAAACTAATAAGGATACTAAAAAACCTATACGATAACGCAACAACTAGTATTAAGCAAAATGGAATAATATCTGAAGAGGTACGAGTAACTAAGGGAGTTCTTCAGGGTGAAGTACTATCTGGATACCTATTCGCCTCTTTATTAGCGATGTAGAAACCTTTTTCAGATCCAGGGGAGTCTCTGGCATACCGCTAAATGAAAATATAGACGTATTAGTAACCCTTTACGCAGACGATAAGGCTATTTTTGCTGACTCAGTGACTGATGCAGAAAAGAAATTAAAAATTCTAGCCGAATATGCTTCAGCCAATATGTTGGAAGTTAACACCAGCAAAACTAAAATAATTCACTTTCATAAAGGCCGGCCTAAAAGAATTAGAAACCTTTACTATTTAGGCAAAGAATTGGAACTGGTCTCATCTTTCAATTACTTAGGTGTCAAAATGTCAAACTCAGGTTTGTATCATTTGGCATCAAAGTTAGCTGAATCGAAAACAGCCAGCGCCATTGGAGCTGTATTACAAATGTGTCGAAAATCTAAAGTACGTTCAATGGAAAGCAGAATAAAATTAAATGAAAGTATCGCCTTGAGTACCCTTCTGTATGGTAGTGAAATATGGGGGCTCCGCTATTTCAGTAACATAGAAAAATCACACACAAACTTTTATAAAAAATTATTTAATTTAAATAGGAATACTCCTGGCTATATAATAAGATTAGAATTTTGTTTAACACACTCAAGCCATAAAATCTTAAAACTAATATTAAACTGGATTGTTAAAATTTTGCTTATGAATAACGATGGATTGCCAAAAGTATGTTACACTAAATTAAAACAATTACATTCAAATCACCCCTCTCTGAAATATAATTGGTACTCTCAAATTCATAATCTACTTTACAAAATTAACTGCCACGATATATTATTAGAGTCTGATCCTGATAAATTCTCAAAACAATTACCCAAAATTTCAAATAAATTTTCTGAATATCTAAAATGTAGCGACATTGATATGCTCAACTCTGGTGGATATAACTTACTATATAAAGAAATGTTTACTACTAAACAAGTTAGTTTATTACCTTCACATTTAAGTAGCTTTATACCATTTAACGTTATAAAAATTTTTGTTCAGCTCAGACTATCAAGTCAGTATCAAATAAAACTCACCTATAACAACTTAGTATATATTATAAAGCCTAAAGAGCTCTGTCAAATGTGCAATAGCCGCGTGGTTGAGGACCTTCACCATTTTATTGTAACTTGTCCAATATATACCCCGTTCCGTAACTATTATATACCCTATGTTAACAGTTTAACAACGAATCAATTAATTACTATCTTATCTACTTGTGATGAACTCAAAATAAAACAAGTATTCCTGTATATAATTAACTCATTAAAAGTTCGATCTTTTCTGCTTAATGAATGAATGAATGATGTCTAAATAATAAAATAAAATATGTGTTTGTTTATAAACATTGAAATATCAATAAATAGGAGATAAACAAGAAACTTAATTATACTTTTTATACAATAATATTTTTCTGTTCTAATTACAAATATTGTCATTTTTATGTTTTGTTTACTATTGTCTATGTAAATACTTTACAAATTTATTTTTGAAGTCTAAGTAATTTATTTTAAATGTTTTATTCCAAGCAGTTTGCTATTGTATTTTTGTTGTGGTTTGTCTTCTTTAAACTTATTTTTCATTTAATGTATCTCATACCACTCTATTTGTATGGGGCTCTCCCCGAAAGCAAATAAAACTATTATTATTATTATTACCTCTTAGGACACTGAATAGGCTGCTCAGACTGCTGTGAATCTTAGACAATGTAATATGACCAGGAAAGATTGATAAATGTTGAATTGATGAACCGGGAATTTCACACTTTTATCATATTTATTATTTAAGATTCACTGAGTAAAGAGAGGGGAGTGATCGAGGGATGAGAGCTGTTTGTTGGTGTTGTGAGAAATGTAGAATGATGGGGCTAGTGCTAACGGTTTAGCTACCGATTAGCTAGTGTTTGGAGAACATTTCAAGGTTGATAATGAGATTTGTTGAAATCCTTATGCAGCGACTAATCTTTATTCTCTAAAATTTATTTGGCAACTAATTTTTACTCCAGAGTTGATAAGGCGACTGATTGACTATGTCCTTAGATGGTCGGCTGACCATATAGGGAATCCCCTGACAAATTTGAAGCAAATTAGCCAGTAGTACATATTAATGGACATGATAGGGAAGGTAATGCTTAATTAATGTGCGCTTAGAGGCTCCAAAAGTGACTTCTCGATGTAGGTGTTAATGGAAATATTGTGTCCAGCTTTTTCTGTGGCGATTTTGTGTTTGGTTCAATTACAATAGGTTCAGGTCTGGAGTTTTCTTCTAATACCTGGCCAGTTGATGTTATTGTTTTTGTTCTTTCCTTTGTGCTTACTGTTTTGTAACGAAAGAAGCTTTGGACTGCTTTAGGGTTTGGCCTGTTTCCACTGACGAAAATAACAATCCAGTTGAGGTACATCTACTAAGCCATAAGTGAAAGTGTTCGTGTTTGGTGTGAGCTTCTTTCCTAGAAAGAAGTCTTCGTTTTACACTTCATATTATTAGATTGATTTAAATGGAATATCAAATTATGTTTTATTAACCGTAAACCAATAAAATTTAGTCAATTTTGTAAAATTTTTATTGTAAAAAAAAAAATACACAATATTAAAAAAAAACACGGAATTTTTGGATTCTTCTTTAAAATTTGAGACTCCTGGTCTCTAACAGAATTGCTTAAGGTTGGACATGAACAAACTTGCAAACAAATCACCACGTTATTGTTTCATTTTCATAAAAACACTTCCAATAACTATATCTATTATATTAATTGAAATAATTAAAAAATGTGAGATAGTTATTTGCTGTAATAACAAATTCAAGTTGTAAAATTTAGAAAAATCAAACCGAACTATTTGTTCTTTTTCTCTAGTATTGTCAAAAATGCTTCAAATTGATGTAATGTTGAAGAAAATTGGATTTTTCGGTATTTCAAGCAATGATTGTTTATTTAATTCAATTGGTATTGTAGTATTAGGGCTCAATTTAAATTTATAATTTGTTAAAAGTTTCGCCAAACCAAGTTTCATTACAATCATGGCGTATCTGATACCTGTAAACAAAGAAAAAAGACACAAATTACTATTCTTAATTAAACAAACTCACACTACATTGTAAATAAGACTAAGCAATATCTATAACAAAGTGGATTCCTTCAGCGTTATAAATGGTTCTTTGAATTGTAAACTATATATTGTTAGTAATATTGTTAATATTGTTATATTGTTGTTGTAATATTGTTAGTAGGTTGATTATTATATGTACATAGCAGGATTATCGTAAACTGGAGTAGAGGAATATCAAGTAATCTACTCTATAATGTATATAAGTAAAGTTAGTGTGAATGATGGTTGTATGGTTAGGTTCTTCTACCTGGAGTGAGAGTAACTATTAGGATGAATGTATTTATTTGCTAGAATGAATAAGGTAGGTTTAGAGTTCAATTGAGTTGATTACGAATGAAGTGGTTAGGAGTGGTAACATCGTTTGCTCGTTTAATAAGTCTACTGTACTTGGGGCCACTGTAATTCTTGGGAGGGTGGGCCTACAGCACTTGAGTGAATAGGAAGATGATCGTTGAGTGAAAGATGTGTATGTGGATTAGATTTTAAAATTTAATAGTGCAATATAGATTAGTTATGATTTAAAAACAAAAAATGACAAGAATAAATGAACAAGTTCAATAGGTGCAAAGTACTTCAGCTGTTGCGCACCCATACAAAATACAAAAACACTGCTTTGTTTTAATGGCAATTATTAAAATAATTCTAATTAATAATGTATCTAAAATTTAAGCCTAACACATAGTTTCCCTAGTGCTCCCCTACAATCATATTGTCCGAAAAAATTGTTTCAAAAAATAAAGTGACAAATTTTATAAATTTTCAGTAAGCATTCCAAATTTAAAGCAAATTGATTGGTGGCCTTTTAGAGAAAATTACTGCCAAAAAATAATGCAACAACCTGTTCTGAAAGTTGAACTTCTAATAGATTTTCTTCAAATTTGTAATTATAGTAATACATTTAATGCATCTTAATACTATAGAGAAGTAGAACACTTAATTGTACTGAAATGGCAAACTGTCTCTCTCCCACTCATCACATACAACACACAAATAGCTAAAATATATATATATATATATATATGTGTGTGTGTGTGTGTGTGTGTATGCAGCGTATATTTGCAATTATACGTTGAGAATATAACACAATGGCAATGTTTCTCCGAACAGTAAGCAGACAATTCGCATATTTCAAATTACTGATCAACGATATCTGTGCAGAATGTTTGCACACCTTATTTAAGTATCACCTAAATTGATCACAATTTACCTATGCAAATCCTTGGTCCATCTCCAAATGGTAAGTAGGTGAAATTCTGTTTGGTAACATTAGGTGGAAATCTCCCTGGATTATAGACTTCTGGATCTGGATAGTATTTTGGATCCATCTGTAGAGCACCTATAGGTATGATCACTTTTTGTCCCTTTTCTATTACTAGGCCAGATTCAGAGAGGTGGTATTTTTTGCTACATTCTCGAAACAAGAATGCTATTATTGGATGAATTCTTAGGGTTTCTGAAAAATGAAAAGAAACTATGTAAATATTCATTTTACAAAAGTGTAAATTGGCTTTTTACAAATTCGAGTTCAGTTTGTCCATATAAGCGCAGATGTGATTTGATGAAACACTTGTTGACTCAAGCGATAAATGTTTTCTGTTTAAAAGGTGAGAAAATTTACAGAAGTTTTAAACATTCAAAACTTATCTAATAGAATGTTACATTAAGGAGGTTACAGAACATTATGTTAATGTTTATCCATGTTATGTTCTTATAGTTTAATTTATTTTTATAATAATTTTAACAAAGTCAAATGAAATATTAAGATAAACTTAATATAATAATAATAATAATAATAATAATTGTACTTTATTTGCGAAATTTACATAAACAAATAAACTTTACAAAGTACAGAAGGCATGGCTAACGCCGTCTGCCAGAGATTGGTATTGAAATCACAATAAACAAAAAATTATACTTACAAAAAATGATTGTAATAGAAAATGACCGAAAAATAATATACTAACAATAAAAAATACAAACAAAAATAGACACAAACAAGAAATAAAAGAACTGCTAAAATAAAAGAGTAATCTATAATGCCAGGCTTGTCTGGCGTACTTAAGCAAATTGATGCAAGTATCCGCATTTCGCAAAGAATCTAATACAAATGGAGCGAAACAAATTTCGCACCCAAGCATCTCAAACGAAATTCGGATAATATAGGGCACTCACAAAGAAAATGATACAGATCCTCCCTTGCATTTAAATTGCACATTGCACATTTTTCCTTGTATTCCAATTTATTCACCCATGGTACATAGTTTAAATAAATTAATTCACTTCTCAGTTTGGAAAGCTACCTTAGATCTGAAAGCTTTAGTTTGGTATCAAAGTCAACATAAAATACATTGAGCTTGCCATTCGTATCTAACAAAGTCCTGTACAAAACAAAACGCTCAGAGTTCATGGCGCGATTCATAGACTCCTCCAAACTATCCTGTTTTAGTGTTTGCAAAAGCGCCGAGAATAGAGACTTCCAACCCGTAGATTATCGAGGGTAAAATCAAAAGTCAAGGAGTACTTTTGGGCTAGGTTAGACCATTCTTTGAAACAAAGTATATTTTTTCTTACAATTTCGCAGGCTACAATTTCGGAAAAACGATTATCGATGTCAGACAAGATCATTAAACAAAATTTAAAATGGAGGTGCAAAGTATAAATGTAAACCAAATCTAACCCAGTTTCAATATGCAAAATGTAAGAAGGAGCAGTAGAAGGTAGTGCAAACAACTTTTTGAGGAAATACCTCTGAAATTGCTCTAAAATCTCAAAGCGTTGGTAGCCCCAGTCTTGAGCAGCGTAACAGATTATGGAACGTAAAACACTATTGTATACACGATATTTGGCCTTTAGAGGGACTTCATTTAGTGAAAGAAAGTGATTCCACACTCTGTTTATGCCCAATTTTGCTACAGAGACTCTATCTTTAAAGTGGTGCGTATAGGAGAGACGGGATGACAACGTTATACCGAGATACTTGTAAGTATTAGTTATTTCGATTGGGGCACCATTAAATTTCCATTTTTCACCTGAACTCAGTCTACCCCCTCTTCTAAAAACTACTACTTTTGTCTTCTCTAAATTAACATTTAAATTCCATTGCTGACAATATTTTCCAAGAATGTTAATGTTCCTTTGCAAGCCGACAGGGCTATCCGAGATAATCACTAAGTCGTCGGCATATAGTAAGGAGCTGCTCTTCAATTTACCAACAGAAACACCACCCTCAAGTGCAGAAGGAAGGTCATCGATGAATATAGAGAAGAAGAGCGGGCTCAGGAGGCAACCTTGCCTCAATCCAGAATCCACAGGAAAAAATTCAGAGATTCCGTCTCTCCCTCGCACTGCTGAGCGTGAATTAGAATACAGATTTTTTAGAATGTTAATAAATTTGGACGAAACGCCTATGTTGAACAGTTTAAGCATTAGCATATTGCGATTCACAACAACGAAGGCCGCTTTAAAGTCAACGAATAAGAAATACAATTTTTTCCCACTTTGCTGAAATTTAATATTTATTAAGTTGACTAACGTAAACAGGTTATCGTTTACGGAATAGCCACGCCGTAAACCGGTTTGATTTTCACTCAAAAGAGAATTGTTTAATATAGGATTCCAAACGCAATAAAAGGAGGCCAGTAAAAAGTTTTGCTATTGAGTTTAGGCAAGAAATTCCTCGATAATTGGAAGTACTATTTACATCTCCGCTTTTAAATAAAGGAAAGATAAGTGAATGGCCAAAAGAAGACGGAACCTCACCTAAATCATATAAGTAATTAAAACAATCCAGTAGTTTGTTCTGAAAGCCCGAGGGAGAATATTTAAAAAAATCGTTAACGATCAGGTCGGGTCCCGGAGCTTTGTTATTCTTAGCATTATTAATTACATAATGTAGCTCTTCAATAGTAAAAGGTGAGTCTAGCTCAGGTCGGGAAAACAGAGGCTCAGCGAAAAACACAGATACTGTTTGGCAGGGGTTAAGTGGGTCTGAAAGTGGGTTATCCAGGCAGTCAAATCTATTTGGTTACCACATAAAAATTCTTTAGTTTTAAACCTATTAACCAGGTACCAAAATTGTTTTGAGTCCTTAGTCAAATTAAACCGATCGACTAACAAGGAATAGTGCTCTTTCTTTTTAATTGCACACATTGATTTGAATTCCCTAAGTGCAGCATTATATTCGCTATTGACAATCATGGATTTGGAACTACGGTATAAGTTGAGCTTTCTTACGAGCTTTTAGACAACAGTTGTCAAACCATGGATTCTTGCGGACATTTCTGATAGAATAATTGGGATTTACCCGAGCACGAGAGGAGTTTTTAATGGAGGAAATAAATCAATGTATCCTATGGATCTGAAGGAAAACATGGATCGCTGACAAGTTTATGAACCCTAACTAGTTGAGGAAGAAGCGGCAAAGTAGCAGAAGAGGAACACAAACTTTCAGAATCAGTATTAAGTGAGAGAAAAACTGGGAAGTGGTAGTCTGAGAATATTTCAGGAATTATTTTAAAGTCCTCAATAAACGGAATACAAGTAAAAGAAACACAACAGAGATCGATAATGGACGAAGCTGTCTGTCGGACAAAAGAAATTCTCATTCTGAGTCGCCGGCAAAGCGACCATTTAGAATAATTAAATCGTCATCTTCACACAATTCCAAATATCGAGAGCCACTATTTAAAATAGTATCTTTTGAATTCTAACTAAATTACATTTAATATTATCAATACGAAGGTCATCCGGGAGAGCCTATGAAACGCCAACCCTCGCATTAAAATCGCCAGTTAGTATGATGTTATTATGAGAACGGTGAGACAACTTGGGAAACTCATCTATCCAAAAACTACAATTCAGATAGCAAGGAATGACCAATATTTCGGTATTACCTCTCTTAATTACAATCGTGCAAACATTGTTTTTAGTATAAAAATAAGCGCAATTGTTATAAATTTTATTTGGACACCATATAAGGTACCACCAATAGCACGACCAAATTTTGAAAACTTAAGAGCAGGTACCGAGGCAAGTTTATATTCCGGAAAAAATTGTGAATACAAATTAAATTCATTTTCCATAATAAAGGTCTCTAAAAGAATGAAATATGGTATTTATTAAGAAAAAATGAAAACAAATGATCATTCAACTTACTTTTTAATCCTGCTACAATAAAAGAAATCTATTTAAACAAAAGACCCTTTTCCTTTATATTACATTTTTCTGAAAAAGTACTCTGGCAGATTTTATATTCTCAGGAGTTGCGTTAACCACCAGACTGCACGAAATGAACGGCAGAGTTTCCACTATGCCGAGTCGACCTCTGAGAAAAGTAGTCTTTAGGCATGGTTAAGTAGGGCTAACACAAAGTCTGTCAGATCATGACCCACTAGTGCATTCAATTTTAAGGTAGCGTTTTCTACAAAAGATAACAGACCTACATGATTGCACCAGAAAAACTTCTGCCCTTCAATAATGAGAGAATCATTTCCAAGGCTAGTTTTAACATGTGAATTCAGCCTTAAGACTTCTTTGCGCAGTAGAAGAAGTTTAATTCTCTTCCTCCTCATAACTTCAGGTAGGTCGCAGTGCCCAATAAAGCCAGAATTTTCAGTAGAAGAAGTTTAATTCTCTTCCTCCTCGTAACTTCAGGTAGGTCGCAGTGCACAGCAAAGCCAGAATTTTTTAATACTTTCGTTGAATTATCCACAGCAAGTTTATCCTGTTGACGAATAAAAGATACCAAGAGAGGGTTATTAGAGGAAGTGGTTGGTCCGAGTGGAAAAGCGAGTATGTTTTCTACGTTAATATCAACTTTTAATACTTCCTGACAAAATTCACTGGCCAACTGGGTATAACTTTTATCTGCACTTCTAGTTACTCCTCTGAAGATAAGATTATTATTACGAGATTTAATCTCCAATTTCTCATTTTCCAAATTCACAGTTTTAAGAAGGTTAATTTCTTTTTTTAAATGAGTATTTTCTTCTTTTAAGGAAGTAACAGGGTCTGTAATGGTCTGAAGATCCTTTTTAAAGTCTTCTGCAAAAGACGAAAGTTTTGAATCCAATAAGGTTGACAAAGAAGTCACAATTTTAGACTCTATTAAGAATGATAGAGAATTAATTGATCTTGAATCTAATTGAGTCAAAATAGGATTCGGTGATTGGGGTTGCAGAAGCGTTCCAGTTTAAGATGGGGGGTTAGAATCTGTCATACTGGTCGAATTAGAGGAAACCTTTTTGGAATATCGTTCAAGACCCTCTGGGGAGCTTCTATATCTCTTCAAAGTATTTGTGGTAATATTTGAAGTAGAAATCGGATTATTAGACATAGAGTGTTACGTTAATACATAATAACAGTATATAGAAAAAGTAGTCGAAAACTGTTCAATCCTCTAACTATATATGCACTATTTAACTCAATTATATTTTTAAATTATATTTGACTTTAGAGGTTATTGAGCTCTTTATCTAAGTAATATTTACTGTTTACATGTAACTCCTAAGAGTGGGTCCAGCAAATTTTATATTTTGTTTTGTTTCATAAACAAAACTACAAAGTAATAATGACCTCCACTCACCTTGTTTATGCTCACTAATGCCAGTGTTACAATATCGACCAGATTTTGAACTAAAAAAACCGTTTTTCAATCCTCGATAGCTCCGAAACCGCTCGGTAAAAAAGTTTGAAAATTTCACACAATTCAGAGCAGTATTAAGTTTAATCACTCAAAAAAACAGAGTAATAACCACTTAAAAGCCTCATAGACGAAGAGCTTTTACTTAATATTATAATATAATCTTAAAATATTATAATCTTAATAAGACATTCAATCAGCCAGTCTAGTTAAGATACTTTGTTAATTGAATGTCATCTTGCTAAACGAATTTGATTAAACCAAACTCTGACCATGAAGGAAAATCCGAAACCCGGCCAGAATTAAGAAAATAAAGAAAACAATCTGCATATATATAAAAAATCAGCATCCGTATGTTTGTGGCCGAAAAACTCGAAAAGTAGTCGATGGAATGACATGAAATTTACTTAACGTTGCATTTCTATATAAGAATGTTTATATATACTTTTTATTCCGAAGTTCCCACGGAAACGGGAAATTCCGAGCGTTTCCCAAGGTTGGTAGAAACAGACAGACACAGACGCGTGCATGGTGGCGCGCTCTGTGAACTTCTTTTTCAACTACTTATATGTACCACTCACCGCCACTAGTCTCGAAGTACCTCACACTAATCTCGCACAGTTTGCCGCCCTGGCCGAGTGAATGATGATGTTGTTTAATATAACAATATTACTTTTTATTTTATTATTAACTTTATTTTTTTGTTTATTGATATATGGGAGCACACATAACAAATTTTTTTCAATTATGTCAAACAGAGATTTTGCAAGAACTTTGATGTATGCAGACATACCGACTTATTACACCTGGAACGCAACACGAAAGAATTTCGAAAGAAGGAAGAGAGGCAAAGCAGTAGTTGTACAAACAGCAATATTTTCATCTAATGCTTTAGGAAGAATATACACTATACATCCGAACCACGTAGAAGGCTTTTATTTAAGTTTGCTTCTGATTACGGTTCGTGGTCCATCAAGATTTATACACTTGCGAGCAATGGATGGAATAGAATGTAATACGTATCGGAGTGCGTACGGGAGACTTAATTTGCTGGAAAATGACCATCATTGGGATAAGGCAATTGAAGATTCATTGGCTACTTCTAATCCATTTCAAATACGTAAGCTGTTCGCAATTATTTTATCTACATGCTTCTCGTCACAACCATTACAATTTTAGGAGAAATACAAAGACTGCATGGCCGAAGATATTCTGCACAGAAAGCGTCAAGAAACACATAATCATGGCTTGGATTTCACAGAAGAAATATACATTGAAGCGCTAATCTTCATTGAGGATCTTTGTCTTGCAATGTGTTGGCACAATTGGGAGTAACAGCTACGAATAAGTCCATCAATGCAACGTTCAAGAGAGAACTGCTCAGAGAGCAATCATACACCAGAAATGGCTTACAGCTGTTTGTCCAAGAAAATACACTGAAACTCCTTCAAGAACAAAATATAGCATTTGATACCATCA
>JAAEAF010003731.1:0-54029 GCA_011037195.1 Triatoma infestans | reverse complement strand
AGCCAGGCGCCGCCTCTATCAACCCTAGCATAATATATATTTTAGTATATTGTAAAGCCAGGCGCCGCCTCTATCAGCCCTAGCAAAGTTTTAATGTAGCAAAATAGATGTTGAGGTTCGGTCATAAAAAAACTTTAAATTTTCACCGACGTTTCGGCAAATATATTGCCTTCTGCAGGGTAAAAATTTCTTTTTAGCAATCTTTAAACCTACACTTCTTCAGAACCTCAACATCTATTTTGCAACATTAAATGCAGCATCGTAACGAACACCTAAACAATAATTTTTAATGACAGTTGAATATTAAACTTAATTGTGAATTTGTCAAATTTTCGAAATTTTCACATTTCACTGGAAATATGTATTTTGAAAACTCTGAGTAAGAAAACAAATGTTTTTAGCGAATGCGTGTGCGTCTCTCTCTGTGCGATTTTCTACAAAATTCAGAAAAAACCTCAGTTAACTAATTTTCTTCACATTTTGAGTTCTGATTACTTTTCATGGACCATTTTCCCAAGAAAATCAATTTTTGGGGTTTTCTAGAGACACAGGTTTTACAAGGTTTCTTTTAACTTGGAATGCTAACTGCACAAATATGAACAATCACTTTTAGTTGAAACACTTTTCAAGGAAATTTGATTTTGAAGTATGATCTGAAGAAAAACTGAAGTATGATCTGAAGAACAATCTGAAGAATGATCTGAAGTACGATCTGAAGAATAACTGAAGTATGATCTGAAGAATAATATGAAGCATGATCTGAAGAATAATCTGAAGCATGTTCTGATGTACGATCTGAAGAATAATCTGAAGTATGATCTGAAGAATAATCTGAAGTATGATCTGAAGAATAATCTGAAGTATGTTCTGAAGTACGATCTGAAGAATAATCTGAAGAATTTGTAGTGTTAAATTTTAAATGTTAAAACTTGCGATTGTGTAATGTTTTGGCGCTATCTTTTGGATTGCAGTGTAAGCAAATTCAATTTCTATGTGTCATGTGTGTCAGCCTACATATACTACCACCTGTATACTTATGAGGAGGCAACTGAGTAAAAACTGTCCCCTATCACCTTATTTAATGCGTTAGGACCTATGAGGGAAATTGGAAATTTAAAGAAAATTTGTCATTCCATTATATAACTGTATTAAGAGGAGTAAGAGAAAGTCGTGTGAGGGTTTCCCACCAGATTTTTCATGTTACATGTATTTCCGGTGAAATCTAAATTTTGCCAGGGCACACAATCTTAGGGAGTAAGAGAAAGTAATATATGCGATAATATGAGATCGACTATTGTGGTATCCACTGTCACTATGGCAACCACAATGAGACATGACTGTCTTGATAGATTACCAATGAAAATGTCCTTATGTTTCTTCAAAGTAGTAAAGATAATATTGAAAGCCAAGAAAGCAATAGTGAAGGATGAAAAAAATGTTTTAAGATAAAGAAGAGAGAGAAAAAAATTCTTGCTCTAAGAGTGTGGTGTGTGTGAGAGAGAGAAAGAGATACGACTAAGAAAAGAGAAAAAAAGAAACCTACTTCACAACCAAATGAAAAAAAAACGAAATGGAATTAAAATTACTGAAATGTTTAAAAGGTCAGAGGGGATCGTCAGTTACGCCCTGGCTATTCACTGCTCACATACTATATACTACTACTGCTACGGGTGGACAAACATTGCACTACTAAGCAATGAATATGTTGTTTTTTCCTTTTAACCTTCCTAACTGGTTGTATAACCTTTCGTTAATTCTGCCGATGCTTCCTATATTACTTTTATAGCAGTACTTTTAAACAAAACAGCTGATTCTTATTATTTTGTTTATCTTTTTTTTCAAATATTAAATTTTGTTATTTTATATTATATTACTAGTACTTATTTATTCATATTTAATATTACTTATTACTTCTTTTCACCCTAATTTAAAATTGTTGGAATTAAATTTTCCGGTCCCATGAGTATGAATAAAATGTTTTTAGCGAATTGTCTCTTTCTCTCTATCACTCTCCCACTCTCTTGCTCTCTCTCTTTATATATATATATGCATGTGTGTTTTGTGTGTTTGTGTGAGTGCGAGAGATAGAGAGATTGTGTGTATGATGTGTACAAAATATCTCAAAAACTAAATATCGCAGGAAGCTCTAACCTTGGTATGCCTAAACCGCATTTGACACGATTTCAGGCTAAAGCCATTAACCGGAAATGCGACTGTCCCAATTTCCCGCGCTTTTCTCGAAAACGCATCCAAGATTTTCTTTAATCTTCGTACACTATCTACACCCGTGTTAATTCCTATCACTTAAGTTTAAAACATTTTCCCAGGAAAAGTTGATGGGAAATTGTGAGGAACAGTAACTTTAAGCTCCTCTAAAGCACCATTTCAATCTAATGTGCCACCTATATATTAAGAAGCATTTCTAGAATACCAAATTTGAAGAAGATCGATTAACAGAATAGGTTTTGAGTTTATTTTTGAAATTTTCTCTGACATGACTATAATTATTTCCTTTAAACTTCAACTGCTGACTGCAGTTAGATATGTGTGTAATCCTCTCACTTTTATTTGAAACATTTTTCCGAAAAGATTGATTTCAGGCAGTTTGGCGAAATTGGTGACGTTAAATTTCAAATATAATATGGGTTTGGTACAATATTATTGGCGCTCTCTTCTGGAATGATGCAATGATTCTACTGCCTGTCTGAACAGGTCCTTCTCTCCCCACCACCTGTATTATGTTAAGGATAAATGAGTAAAATTTGAAGTATGAAGAAAATTTTGTCATTTTATATATAATTACCAGCAGTAATACAGTAATACATTACAGTAATAATAACAATAATAATAGTAATACAATATTACAGTAATAATAACAATAATAACAGTAATACAATATTACAGTAATAATAACAATAATAACAGTGATACAATATTACAGTAATAATAACAATAATAATAGTAATACAATATTACAGTAATAATAACAATAATAATAGTAATACAATATTACAGTAATAGTAACAATAATAATAGTAATACAATATTACAGTAATAATAACAATAATAACAGTAATACAATATTACAGTAATAATAACAATAATAATAGTAATACAATATTATAGTAATAATAACAATAATAACAGTAATACAATATTACAGTAATAATAACAATAATAACAGTAATACAATATTACAGTAATAATAACAATAATAACAGTAATACAATATTACAGTAATAATAACAATAATAATAGTAATACAATATTACAGTAATAATAACAATAATAACAGTAATACAATATTACAGTAATAATAACAATAAACAGTAATAACCCTTCCCGTAGGGGGAAGTGGACTGCCACTTCTTCAGGGATCTATGCGTCCCTGCGGGTTTCCCAGCCTAACACACTAATATACGCTCATACTGACATCCTTAACACTACACACTACACATAGGACCTGCAGAGGTAGTTGATGTGTGCAGCTACTTGGGTTCAGCACACCCACAGGTAAACTTGAGCTCCCCACCACACACATTCACTCACACCTGAACACTTGACACTTTACAGACGACCACACACACTGCATGAACAAGGACACGCACTCGTTGAGAGCTCGGAGTATAAATATCTCTCCCTCGTGCTTGCCGGCACGAGGCTTTGGGGCTAGGGTGGAAAAGGGGATCCTGGGCATTGAGGGAGACGACGACCTGCGGGCGTCCGATCCCAACACATGTCTTTGGCCTTGGCTTCACCCGAGAGCTCTACCTGGGGGATAGCCCGACTCCAGGAAGGCTAGGGAATTCCGCCTCAGGCGGGTTCCTAGGGTTAGGAGGGGGGCCGCGGGGGCACGGGTCGATGCTTCAGTATTGGAACGCTGTCTTCCGCGGCACCTGACTATATCGAGGTGCGATGGTCTACCCGGACAGTAACCGGGTGCATTTGATCGTCCGAGGAGGCGGGACCACGTGCTTCGATGAATCCCTATTGATTATTATGGATAATCAAAATTTCATTCCTGGGCCTAGCCCAACTTTTTCCACCTTACCTACAACCTATCCTCACCCTTTACCAAACAATCCCTTCCCGACATCCTATAACCTTCCCATAACAACTTCCTCTACCATGTCATCAATTTCCCAACCGACTGAAATAAATGGCAATCGACAAGGCTTGAAAATGGACAACACATCTGGAACATCATCTACTGGTATGCAGGTTACACTGCAACCATATATCCCCTCTTCCCCGCCGAGGAAGAAAGCTAGGGGTGGCAACTGGAAGGAAAGAGAGGTAAGTTCAGAATTGTTTTTAGACTTAGAAAGAGAAAATTGGGGTCGTTTTTTTTGTGATAAAAAAGAAAGAGGGAACATTCTCCAATGAATGTTCATTCAAACTTTATAAATTTATTAAAAGTACTTTGGGTAAAACGAAAAGCATCAGGAACCTCAACGATGGTTCTATTTGCATTGAAGCAGATAAACGTAGTCAAATCGGTGCCATCATGAATCTACAGAAATACATGGATGCTGAATTGGAAGCCAGTCCCCACAAACGTTTAAATACTTCTCAAGGAGTAATCACTTGTAGGGACTTCCTCAACAGTAGTATAGAGGATATTAAAGAGGGTCTGGCCGACCAGGGTGTGGTAGAGGTGAGGCGAATAAAACGGAAGCAGGATGGATCCTTAGTTGACACTGCTTCCCTTGTCCTCACGTTTGACCGACCACGACCGCCACAGATTGTAGATGCCGCATTCTATAAATTGAAAGTACGCCCTTACATACCATCTCCTATGAGATGCTTTAAATGCCAAAAGATTGGGCATACTTCGACAAAATGCAAGGTAACAGAGGCAATTTGTGAATGCGGTAAAACCAAGCACGACGGTGAATGCACACCACCTATAACATGTGTGAACTGTGGCGGAGAACATAGCGCCAGGTCCTCGGGGTGCCCAATCTTAACCAAAGAAAAGGAAATTCAAAAAGTTAAGACTCTTCAACAATTGCCTTACCATGAAGCAAGGGCAATTGTTGAAAGCAAGTCATACGCAACGAAGGAAGTATCTTATGCCGAGAAATTGAGGGCGCCCCTATCAGTGGCACACTTAATCTCAGCCCCTGTACATTCCCAGGGGCAACAACAAAAAGGTCCATCCCCGGCCTTAAGGGGAACCATTGTAAAGGTGGGAGAAATCCCACCATCTAGCTCTTCCCCAGCCATGGGAGGAGCTATTAACAAGATGGGAGAAATCCCATCATCTAAACAAAACGCCCCCCAAGGGGTCGCGTCCGCGTGCGTTGTTGACGGAAATCTTGTTCATGTGGGCTGTCTCCAGTTGTACAATAGCATATGGGAGACAGGCCAATACCCTGATGGTTGGCGGGAAGCACTTATTATACCGATCCCTAAAGAAGGAAAAGACCCCAGTGATCCCTCTAGTTATAGACCCATTTCGTTGACTACCTGCTTGAGCAAGGTCCTCGAATCTATAATTAACTATAGATTGGTATACTTGTTAGAAATAAGAGGACTTTATAGCCAGCATCAAGCGGGATTTCGCAGGTATCGTTCCACGTTAGATCAAATGAGCCATCTGGAGGCCTATGTGCAAAATGCGTTTATGCATAGAGAGCACGTGCTGGCCGTGTTCTTCGACTTGGAGAAGGCTTTTGATACGACGTGGAGATATGCGATTCTGCGGAAGTGACACGAATGGGGGTTGAGAGGGAAACTACCAAGGTTCCTTCGAGGCTTTTTAGAGTCACGAAGGTTCCGAGTCCGTCTGGGGTCGGTCCTTTCGGACCCACATGTCTTAGAAAATGGAATTCCACAGGGATCGGTACTAAGTGTTACATTGTTCACGATGGCGGTAAATAGTCTAGCCGAAGTTGTAGGAGACCCTCTCCAAATTTCATTATATGTTGATGATCTCGCCCTTTATCTGTCAGGTAGTGACTTGGGTGAGGTCCGGGAAACCCTACAACAGGCAGTAGATAGAGTGGCTGATGAGGCGTCTAGGAATGGGTTTAAATTCTCTAAGACTAAGACGGTGTGCCTACACTTCTGCCGTTTAAGGCAAAACCATAGTCCCCCATTATTGTTGTTGAACGGCACACCAATCCAATATAAAACAAGTATCCGTTTCCTAGGCCTCATATTCGATACTAAGTTAAACTGGCAGGATCACATAGATTACACTTATAGAAAAGCAAGGAGAACCCTCGATATTTTGAAATTTCTTGGTAGTTACAAATGGGGAACGGAGCGGGAAATTTTAAAACGCATCTTTACTACACTTACCCGTTCCAAACTAGAATATGGAGCTCCAGTATATAGCTCAGCGCGCAAGTCACGCCTGTTATCACTAGACAGAGTTTATACTGAAGGAATTAGATTATTCACAGGCGCCTTCCGAACTAGTCCTTTACAGAGCCTTTATGTAGAGTCGGGGATGCTGCCTCCTCAGCTTAGAAGAGAACAGCTCACTCTGACCTACATCGCCGGAATATGGGGAAAGCGATTTCATAGTTTATTTCCAATCCTATTCGAGAGCCCACATGAATAAGATTTCCGTCAACAACGCACGCGGACGCGACCCCTTGGGTCCGAGCTAAAGAGCTACTAGACGCGGAGGGAATAGAATTAGGTCCAGTGGAGGGATGGGGATTTGCGCCTTCTCCTCCCTGGTTCCTACCCTCTGCAAGCGTCCGTATGGACCTGGCAATTTATAAAAAAGAGGAGACACCACCCGTCGTCTACAGACAAAAACTATTAGAAATCCTAAATTTTTATTATGATTCTCGACCTATATATACAGACGGGTCTAAGATAGGCGACGGAGTGGGAAGTGCTGTGTACACGGAAGGAGTTACCATTAGTTGGACACTCCCGCATTATGCATCTGTGTACACGGCCGAGACATTTGCTATTTGCCAGGCCCTAGAATTAATCGAGAAAAATAATTATAAAAAATCTCTTATATTGACGGACTCATTAAGTGCACTAATGACTCTCCGGGATAAATTCTCGACAGACCCAATGGTCTTAAATATCTACAGGTTATTGCTGCAATTAAGCGCATGTGGTCAATGGGTGACGTTCGCCTGGGTGCCGGGCCACATTGTTGTGTCCGGCAATGAACGGGCGGACGAGGCGGCCAAACGAGCCGCCTCTACACAAACAGATGCTGTCACCCCAGTACGTCCCACTGACCTACAAATATATATGAAACAAATTATTAATAGAAAATGGCAACGTCAGTGGGACAGGATAAATGAGAAGTTCAAAGATATTAAACCACATGTGCAAAGTATTACAGTCGAGAATTACCCGCGGCATGATTCAGTAATTTTGACAAGGCTGAGGATTGGTCATACACGTGTGACACATGGACACCTCCTTATAGGTGGAAGAAGGCCGAGATGTCCTCGATGCCGAGAAAGGTTAACAGTGGCGCACGTGTTGGAAGGGTGTCAGGCTCTGCGCAGAGAGAGAGAGAAAGCAGGCCTGCCACATGACAAGCGCGCAATTCTACAAGAGGGTTCTCCTTATACAAGGAGGCTATTTGCTTTTTTAAAAGATATTAATATATATAAGTTCATTTAGGCTAGTATTTAGGTTAATTAAACATGGGTGAAGGAATATCGAGTACTTCACCCAACTAGGTTAGTTATTTTAGGGGAAAGGAATATAGAGTACTTTCCCTTTGTACGAATGTGTAGGATGAATGTATTTATTGGTGTGAATGTATTTATTGGCGTGAATGTATTTATTGTTGTGAATGTATTTATTGGCGTGAATGTATTTATTGGCGTGAATGTATTTATTGGCGTGAATGTATTTATTAGCGTAAATGTATTTATTGCATGAATGTTAGTGTGAATGTATAGATTAGGTTTTTTATTTTGGGTTGAAAGAAATTTTATAAAAGTATTTCAACCCACTAGGTTTAAGTTCAATTTAGGATTAGTCCATTTTAGGGGGTGCAGGAACATTTGTTGAAAGTACTGCACACCCCAACTAGTTTTATAGTAAATAGCCTCCTCAGAATAGATTATGTAGCTAAAGTGTACATAAAAATAAAAATGAAAATATTGATGCAACATAGCACCCAAAGTACTTTTACTCGTCGTGAATTTTATTCAAATTACTTGTGGCAATTAAAGGGATGACACAACAATAAATCCACACTCCCCCTCGTCGACTAGATTGATGATATAAGTGGGGACGTGTGGAAAGATTCAGAACCTGGGGCTCTTCCCCGCCTTGTTCAGCAAGGTGTTGTGCGAGCAAGAGGCCAACTAGGTAGCAGCATGTGTCATCCCAGATCGAGCGGCGTTAGTATGAGAAAGTAAATAATGATTTGGGGCGCTAATAACCACAGTAGTTGATGCGCCCAAAAAAAAAAAAAACAAAAAAAAAACAGTAATACCCCCGTAGGGGGAAGTGGACTAGCCACTTCTTCAGGGATCTAGGCGTCCCTGCGGGTTTCCCAGCCTAACAACACTACAATATACACTCATACTGACATCCTTAACACTACACACTTCACATAGGACCTGCAGAGGTAGTTGATGTGTGCAGGTAGTTGATGTGTGCAGCTACTTGGGTTCAGCGCACCCACAGGTAAACTTGAGCTCCCCACCACACACACTCACTCACACCTGAAAACTCGACACTTTACAGACGATCACACTCACTGCATGAACAAGGACACGCACTCGTTGAGAGCTCGGAGTATAAATATCTCTCCCTCGTGCTTGCCGGTACGAGGCTTTGGGGCTAGGGTGGAAGAGGGGATCCTGGGCATTGAGGGAGACGACCCCAACCCTGCGGGCGTCCGATCCCAACACATGTCTTTGGCCTCGGCTTCACCTGAGAGCCCTACCTGGGGGGCAGCCCGACTCCAGGAAGGCTAAGGAATTCCGCCTCAGGCGGGTTCCTAGGGTTAGGAAGGGGGCCGCGGGGACACGGGTCGGTTCTTTGGTATCGGAACGCTGTCTTTGGCACCGGACTATGTCAGGGTGTGATGGTCTACCCGGGTAGTAACCGGGTGCATTTGATCGTCCGTGGAGGCGGGACCACGCGCCCTGATGAAATTTATATTATTATTATGGATAATAATAATCTTTTTTCTGGGCCTAGCCCACCAACTCTTCCCCACCTTACCTCCAATCCTACCGCTATACCAAATAATCCTTTCCCTTCACTTACCTCAACTCAAAACCTTTCTACTTCCATCACCCCCATACCCCCGTTCCCCAATCCTCATTCCTACATATTAGATCAAAATGGACAAAGACTTGGCATGGAAATGGACGATACTTCTGGAAAATCATCTTCTGGGATGCAGATAACACTGCAACCTTATAGCCCTTCTTCCCCGCCGAGGAAGAAAGCCAAGGGTGGCCACCGAAAGGAAAGCGAAGTTGGAATAAAATTCATCGATTTAGAAGAAGATAATTGGGGTAGATTCTTTGTAATTAAGAAAAAAGAAGGAACATTCTCAAATGAATGTTCCTTTAAACTGCATAAGTTTATTAAGAGTACGTTAGGCAAAACAAAAAGTATTAGAAAGCTCAATGACGGTTCTATTTGTATTGAAGCGAATACACGAAGCCAAGTAAAAGCCATCTTGAAATTGCAGAAATATATGGATGCTGAACTGGAAGCTGGCCCACATAGTCGCCTAAATACATCTCAAGGAGTAATCACCTGCCGGGACTTCCTTAATAGTAGTATCGAGGATATAAAAGAGGGTCTGGCCGATCAGGGAGTGGTGGAGGTGAGGCGTATAAAGCGGAGGCAGGATGGATTCCTAGTGGACACTGCTTCCCTTGTCCTCACATTTGATCGGCCGAGGCCGCCTAGATGATAGACGCCGCAATTTACAAACTGAAAGTGCGCCCTTACATACCATCTCCCATGAGATGTTTTAAATGCCAAAGGTTTGAGCACACATCGACAAAGTGCAAGGCAATAGAGGCGGTGTGCGAGTGCGGGAAACCTAAACACGAAGGCGAATGCACACCACCAATAACTTGTGTGAACTGTGGCGGGGAGCATAATGCTAGATCCTCGGGGTGTCCAATCTTGGCAAAAGAAAAAGAAATACAGAAAGTTAACCATGAGGCTAAGACAATTGTTGAACGTAAATCATATGCAACAAAGGAAGTGTCCTATGCAGAGAAGATGAGGGCACCCCTATCAGTGGCACGTTTCATTCCAACCCCTGCAAATACTCAGGGGCAAAATATAAAAAGCCCATCCCCGGCCCTAAGGGGAACTGTCATAAAGGTGGGAGAAATCCTACCATCTAGCTCTTCCTCAATCAAGGAAGGAGCTATTTCCAAGGTGGGAGAAATCCCACCACCAACAGTGAACGTCCCCCAAGGGACACCAGTAGCCGAAAGGCTACAAACAGCCAACCCCACTACTAGTGGGGGTGGTTCACAGGTAGGAGTGGTAACCCCACCTAAAAATATGGCCTCCTCCGGAGGGGAGTGGAAGGTGGTATGCCCACGCTCCCCTAGGAGGAAAGTAGCAAAATCTATGCTACCTCCCCCGTACTCATTAAGAGTTAGGGGGAAAACCCTTAAATCAGCTGGAGGACCTCCAGCCTCCAGTATTGATGCCCGCTCCCCAAAGCAGCAATGGCAGCTGCTGGGGACGGATATAGAAGCATCAGAATCAGAGGGTGGAAATACTTCCGACCGCCCTTCCAGACGAAAAAAGAAGGGTTGGCCAAAGGGCAAACCTAGGAAAATGTGTGCCACTGATTAAGAAACTACATCATTAAAATTATATGACTCCTTGGTTCAGCATCCATATATCTATTTTGTTAATATATAAAATGTTCATATTTATTATTTTTAGTAAAATTATATATAGCAAAAGTTTTGTAAACAGTCTTCTAGTAGTCACTAAAACGATCCTGCCAGGTATACTTACTTCTAAATATGAATATGTGTGAGTCCATTCTCCAATGGAACATGCGGGGCTACATGAGTAATACAGAAGGACTACGCCGAATAGTGGCGGAACACCGTCCATTTGGGTTGTGCCTCCAAGAAACGAAGATTCGCCCGGGACAATTCATTCGAATCCCTGGGTATAATACATATAGCAAAGAGGTGCAACCTGCCCAGGTGGGAGGGCGCACGGTGGGGTGGCCGTCTGCGTACGGGAAAATATCTCCAGCAGACGGCTACCTCTCCAATCTGATCTACAAGCTGTTGCCGTGCGTCTGACTGCACCACTGCAGATCACTTTAGTTAGTATTTACTTGCCAGATATTTTTTGGCGGAGAAGTGATCTGGAGAATCTGCTCTCGCAGCTCCCTGCCCCGGTGTTGTTAATGGGTGACTTCAACTCTCACAACATCTGGTGGGGTTTAGCTATGACTGATGCTCGAGGCAGAACTCTTGAGGAGATTATAGACAATGCTAACATGATACTCCTCAAAAGTGGTGAAGCAACACGATTTAATGCACACTCAGGAAACTTTAGTGCAATTGACCTGAGTGTAGCAACACCCACCATTGCAGTTCGCTTAGAATGGACCACACTAGATGAATTATACCACAGTGACCACTTCCCAATCTTAGTATCGAGCTCCATCTCCAGGTCAGATTATGTGATCCCCTGGAGATACGACATCAAAAGAGCAAACTGGCCTGCTTACGCCGATAGAATGGTGACACCAGCCCTTACTGGTGATGTCACCCTCGATACACATATGTTTACAAAGGCGTTGCTGCGTGCGGCCGTTAGCACCATTCCAAGGGTAGGCGGGAGGGTCACAAGACCCCCCGTTCCTTGGTGGACTCCGGAATGCAAGGCGGCTAACGCGGCAAAAAAGCAGGCGTTTAATAGATTTAAAAGGTATCCGACGGAGGAAAATTTAATAAACTTTAAAAGATTAAGAGCCAGGGAGAAGCGTTTAATCAAACAATTCAAAAAGGAAACCCTCACCTCCTATGTTTCAAAGATTTCCTCATCTTCAACTTTAAAGGAGGTGTGGAATAAGATAAGAGCTCTCTCTGGCAGTCGCAGAACCCCGTCGATACCGATACTAAAAATCAATGATGTCGTCGTCACCGAGTCGGGAGATGTAGCTGGGGCCTTGGCTGGACACTTTCTCAGGTGTCTAGCTCACAGGGTTACTCGGTGGAGTTTCTCCGGCGAAAAGGTGACGTGGAGCAACAGCCACTTGACTTTGAATCTGCCATCCTTGAAACATATAATGAACCGCTGACCATACAAGAATTAGAGAACGCTTTAAAGAAATGCAAAGATACTGCTCCAGGTTTGGATGGAATCCCGTATGCTATGATCAAAAACTTGAACGCAGCTGGGAAGCAAAGCCTTCTCCAGTTGTACAATAGCATATGGGAGACAGGCCAATACCCTGATGGTTGGCGGGAAGCACTTATTATACCGATCCCTAAAGAAGGAAAAGACCCCAGTGATCCCTCTAGTTATAGACCTATTTCGTTGACCACCTGCTTGAGTAAGGTCCTCGAATCCATAATTAATTATAGACTAGTTTATGTGTTAGAAACGAGAGGACTTTACAGCCAGCATCAAGCGGGATTTCGCAGGCATCGTTCCACGTTGGATCAAATGAGCCGCCTTGAGGTCTACGTGCAAAACGCATTCATGCGTAGGGAGCACGTGCTGGCCGTGTTCTTTGACCTCGAGAAGGCTTACGATACAACTTGGAGATATGCGATCCTGCGGAAGTGTCACGAATGGGGGTTGAGAGGGAAATTGCCAAGGTTCCTTTGTGGCTTTTTGGAGTCACGAAGGTTCCGAGTGCGTCTGGGGTCTGTACTTTCGGACCCACACATATTAGAAAATGGAATATCACAGGGTTCGGTATTAAGTGTAACATTATTCACGACGGTAAATAGTCTAGCCGACGTTGTAGGAGATCCAATTCAAATATCGTTGTACGTCGACGACCTCGCCATTTACCTATCAGGAAGTGATCTAGGTGAGGTCGGAGAAACCCTACAACAGGCAGTAGACAAAGTGGCTGAGGAGGCTGAAAGGAACGGTTCCAAATTTTCCAGTAATAAAACGGTGTGCTTACACTTCTGCAGATTACGTCACGAGCACACTCCCCCCACATTATATTTAAAAGACAGATCAATCCAGTACAAAGAAAGCGTTCGTTTCCTAGGCCTCATCTTCGATACTAAGCTAACCTGGCAGGATCACATAGATTATACTTACAAAAAAGCAAGGAGAACCCTCGATATATTGAAATTTCTTGGCAGCTATAAATGGGGTACCGAGCGGGAAATCCTAAAGCGCATCTTCATTGCACTTACCCGCTCCAAATTGGAATATGGAGCGCCAATTTATAGCTCTGCACGCAAGTCACGCCTGAAATTACTAGACTGAATTTATAATGGTGGGATCAGATTATTCACAGGCGCCTTCCGGACCAGTCCATTACAAAATCTTTATGTAGAGTCGGGGATGCTGCCTCCTCAGTTTAGAAGAGAACAGCTCACTCTGACCTACATCGCCGGAATATGGGGGAAGCGATTTCATCCCTTATTTCATACCATATTCGAGAGCCCACATGACGAAGAGTACCGTCAGCAACGTTCGCGGACGCGACCCCTCGGGGTCCGAGCTAGGGAGTTATTGGATGCGGGGGGAATCCAATTTAGCCAAGTGTTGAGTTGGGGCTTTGCGCCTCTACCTCCTTGGTCTATACCCTCTGCAAGCGTATACTGACGGACTCATTGAGTGCAATTATGGCTCTCCGGGATAAATTCTCGACGGATCCATTGGTAATAAATATTTTTAAATCATTGTACTATCTAAGCGCACGTGGTCAAGGGGTGACGTTCGCCTGGGTGCCGGGCCACATAGGAGTGTCCGGTAATGAAAAGGCGGACGAGGCGGCCAAACGAGATCCTATAGATGTCATCCCTGTACGTCCCACTGACATACAAATTTATATGAAGTATATTACAAATAGAAAATGGCAGGCACAGTGGGACAACACAAATAAAAAGTTAAGAGATATCAGACCAAGTGTGCGAAGTACTACAGTCGAGAATCTCCCGCGGCATGAATCAGTAATACTGACGAGACTAAGGATTGGTCATACACGTGTAACACATGGGTACCTCCTTAATGGCGAAAGAAGGCCGAGGTGCCCTCGATGTTCGCATCTAAGTTCTTATATATATTCTGTGCATTATAGTAACTTGTGTATGTGTTAAGCTATTATTGTAACTTCATGTCAAATAAATCTTTTTAAAAAGGCTAGTCCGGGTTCTTGAAACATAACTTCGATATATTGCGATTGGCAGTGAAACCCTATAGACTGTGTGACGTTATCTGAATGGGGGATTTGTCTAGAAGGCAGTGGTAATAAATAAGGCACTGGCAATACTATTGCTGTGTGACGTCACACGAATAATATATTGAAAAGGCAGTGGTTTTTGTTATACAATATAATAAAATCAATATTTGTAATCTATAAGGCGGCGGCAGATATGCGCATGCCCCAACTAGCAGTGACGTCATAGGAGTGGGGATAAACGTTACTATAGTACATTGTATTGCCGAATGTAGTTCAGTTCTGTGTAAGTGCGCGTCGTGTTAATATCAGCAGCAGCAGCAGGGAGCTGGAAGGGGTAAGTCAATCTTTTTATTATTTTGATTGTGTGGTGAAAGCTAGATGTCACTCCGCCATATTGTTTTTTATGTTTTTGTGAATTTCTTTATTATTATTATTATGTGTGACAGTTGAATGCATCTCCGCCATATTTTTTTCTATTATTTAATTTTTTTTGTGAGTGGATTGAGCGGAAATAAAATTATGATAGTGCGGGCGTTAAGATAGAAGTGTACGTTGAAAATTATAGCTAGCGAGAGGACCATTGTGGCCGAGTGGTTAGGGTGATGCGACTTCCAACCTAAAGATTGTAGGAACGAATCACAGATAAGACAAGTTTTTTTCCATATATTATAAAAAATAATTCCCCTCTCGCCCAGAGTAAGCAATGATGAGGCGAGGGGTGGGGAAGTTAAGAATAGATGTGTTGTGACATAACGTCATATTGTGTATCAATAACTGTAGCGTAATATTGTGTATAAATAACTATAGCGAATATAGTGAGTATAGCACACACACACACCTACAGCAACCTAAGACGCGAGAGGAGTGGGGCTACCTGGACAGCGGGGACTTGAGGAGAGTGGGGAGGAGAGAGCGGCATTCTGTGTTGAGTGAGAGCACGAGGTGCTTCAGGCCGGCCGGCGCTAAGGAATAAGTTATATGTTGACTGATGATCATGTGAAGGGATGGTTATTGAAGAAGGCACTGGCAATTTCCACAATAATATAATTAATAATTTTTACATAAACTGCCGAATGACTAGTTGATAGAGAACAGACAGAGTGATAGTATCGCTAGAGATTACTACTGATTTACTCATGTTAATATGATGTAGCGTTGTCTTTTTATACCAATTTTCTTCTTGCCCCCTCCTTATTGAAGTATTTAGGGGGCGCTAGCTGTAGTAGCGAGGATGAAGGCGTATTTGCGGTTGGGAAGTAGATGTATGTTTTTCCATTACATCAAACATTATTTTGAGAATTATTCCGGTCAGCAGGGTTGTTAAAATTGGAATTAGTGCGCACAGGAGTAGAATGTTTCTTGTAATTATTATTATTATTTGAATATGTTCGGCGAGTATTTGAATAAAATTTGCCGAAGTTGATTCTCTTTCGCGGCGGCGATTTATTCTTGCATTCGGCGTTCCAATGGTTGCCTTTACAATGCTTACAAGGCGATGGAGGTTTAGAAGGCGATTGAGAATATGAGGGCTGTTTTCTTTTTACTCTATTTTTTTGGGTGCACTCTGCGTTCCAGTGCATCGATCCGCAGTGTTTGCAAGGGGGAGGTGGTAAATCTATTTTTTGTTTTACTGGTTTCTCTTTATTTTGATTTTGGAAGGCAAAAATAGAGCCTTGAGGGTCATCCCTATTTAAATCGCGAAGGGCCGTGGCAAAAGTTTGTGCCTCTTCTAGCGTCTTAGGCAATTTTACTTGTACTTGTGTTTTCAAAGCTGGGGGTAGCGATTTGACGAATGCGTCAGTTGCTAATTTGTCTACGAGATTTTGTAGTGTAAGAAGTGGGTCCTCTTTAGATTTATATAACAGGGAAGCGCTAATGTGTTTAATTCTATCAGCAAAAGCCTCAAGATTTTCTGATGGCAATTGCTGGAGATTTGTAATTTGTTGCAGTAGTATTAGGGGGTTTTTTTTCTTTTTTAAAACGCTTAATTAGGTTTTCTGTTGCTATTTGATATGTTAGGGGAGTATGTGTGTTGGCATGCTGGGCTTTAAGGGTGTCGAAAAATATTTTAGCAGCGCCCGTAATTTTCAAAATTAGAATCTCCAGTTTATCAGTTTCCGACCAACCAGAAAGTGCGCTACAATTATTTATTTGGTCAATGAAATTGTTAATATCACAATTATGTGACCCGTCAAAAATTGGCAAACTGTTGATAAATTGTAAGTTGCGAATATTTAAGGAAGTTGGCTGTTGGTTGCGTTCGTTTAATTTGTTTAATAAATAAGCAATGGCTTGTTCTGCCGAGTGTTCAGCACCATCAATAGTATAGGTAGTCATTTTTATATTATTTTTTGCTAAACGTCCTTTTAAAGCAATGAGGTTACCGCTAGTAGATAGTTTATGCTTTTTTAATAATTTAATTATTTCAGCTCTGTTCATAAATTATATGGAGAAGATAAATAAATATTGGATGCACGCAGTAAAATATAGCACTAAACAATATTCATGAAATTGACTATTAAAATGAAGCTTAAATAAAAAAAATTTTTTTTTTGAAAATATAAAAATCTTTTTTCAATTGAAATTCTGAACGAATTTATATAAAAATAAAGTTGACTTACCTTTGGTTATCCCACCGCTGCCACCAAATGTGAAGGGATGGTTATTGAAGAAGGCACTGGCAATTTCCACAATAATATAATTAATAATTTTTACATAAACTGCCGAATGACTAGTTGATAGAGAGAGACAGACAGAGTGATAGTATCGCTAGAGATTACTACTGATTTACTCATGTTAATATGATGTAGCGTTGTCTTTTTATACCAATTTTCTTCTTGCCCCCTCCTTATTGAAGTATTTAGGGGGCGCTAGCTGTAGTAGCGGGGATGAAGGCGTATTTGCGGTTGGGAAGTAGATGTATGTTTTTCCATTACAATCACGCCAACTAAAAGGGACTTATTCAACTCAAGTAAAACCCCATTAAGCGAACGTACTTCTGCAGTGGACCTCATCAACGAACACTACAGGTGAATGTTGGCAACATTTTATGTAAAACTGCCCTAACTCAATTGTGGCTCCTGGACTCACAAGAAAACCCCAATCCCACATCTATCGGTATTGTGTGTATATATATATATATATATATATGTTAGAGACATTTGCAGTACCAGTTGATGATTGTTTTGGTTAATATTTTTTTTGTATTATCTTATTTTACGTATTCTGTACGCAGTAGTATTTATGTTCACTCTAGGAGGCCTCCATATAAGTTTTCTTAATTAGAAGGTTAAGTAGTATATTCAGGGAAATTATTATTGTTATTTGATAAGATTAAAAGAAATTGAGTGTCACTAAATTAATGAAGGGTTATAACTAATCACCCTCTGCGCCCCGTCCTCTCCTGCCCCATCCGCTTAACTGCTCCATCTCTCCTGACGTTAGGTAAGCCTAACGTCACAGTGTACGTTGAAAACTACAGCTAGCGAGAGGAGTACTATGGCCGAGTGGTTAGGTGATGCGACTTCCAACCTAAAGATTGTAGGATCGAATCGCAGGTAAGACAAGTTTTTTCACATACAATAAAAATAAAAAATACCTCTCCAGCCTAGAGTTAGGAGAGGGGTGGTCTTGTTACGGTGTTAGGTTCCGCTATCTTGTTGTGGGGATGGAGGTAGAAAGAAAATGGAGTCATCGGATTGGATGATACATTCAGGAGTGGGAGTAATGGATTGGATGCTACGTTAAGGAGTGGGGAGGGGGTGAAAATACGGCCATCGGATTGGACGATAAGTTAAGAGGTGGGGGCGGAAAGAAAATGGAGTCATCGATATGGATGATATGTTAAGGGGGGTGAGTGGGCGTGGCTAAAGTGCTCGTCGAGTTCGATGGTTGGCCAGTGGGAGGGGGAGAGGCTGGCTCAAGTGCTCGTCCAGTTCGATGATTGGTCAGGGAGAAGGGGGTGGGGGTAAGTGGGCGTGGTCTAAGTGCTCGTCGAGTTTGAGGATTGACCGATAGAGAGGGGTGGGGGTAAGTGGGCGTGGTCTAAGTGCTCGTCCAGTTCGATGATTGGTCGACAGGAAGTGGTGGGGGTAAGTGGGCGTGGTCTAAATGCTCGTCGAGTTCGATGATGGCCGCCATTTTGAAAAAAGTGCGCCAGCTGCCCCATTTCCCCTCTACTTAGGGGTATTCAGATGTAGTCAGTGAGCGCACTGAGGATTAAGGAAAAGTAATAAATCAATAAATCCCCGCTATTTCAAGAAATTCGCGCCAAAATCTACTTTGAAATGGCGCTGTAAAATCAGCTGATTTAATTAGCTTCCTGCTTTTATTTTCTGATGGTTCTCTTCTAGCAATAAGAGAAAGTAAAAAAAAATATTCTGGTGTGAAACACTCACACAACTTGCTTTTCCTGTATTTATTTACAACTCTAACTGACCAATTGTCACGTCTAAACTTTTCATTTTCCGCTAAAAGTTTAGTGCCCTTAGAAATTATACAAATTATAGCTTTTTAGGACTAAATGCGAGCACACAGACAAGCTGATAGTGCTGCCCACTAAATGCGACACACAGACAAGCTGATAGTGCTACCATTAAGCCCCAAAAATCTAGGCTGTGTAATTTAAAGGACAATTAAACGTCTCAACTCCTCCTACAATCCGTCTACAAATCCGCTTTTTTTTGGAAAAATATTTTCTGGTAAGGATGCATTCCCTACTGTCCGATTTTCTACCGATTTGGAACTCTAGTCATGAATTTTAAATGGTTCTTAGTCACATTTTTTTCAGGAAAGCTTAGCGTTGTAGCTGCAACAACCCGAGAACAAACACATTTTCCATTAACAAATGTTCCATACAAAAGTGATAGGTATTTATACGTATCTGTGCAGTTAGTATTCCAAGCTTAAAGGAAATCTTTATTGTTGTTTCCATGCAATTCAAAACAACTCAAAAACCTATTCTGTATAATCGCACTTCCGGTTAACCGATTTTCTTCATTTTAGAATTTCAGCATTACTTCTATTATATTTTAATACTATATAAGTGGCAGAACCGTAGATTTTAGTGAAGTGGAACTTTACAGGAAAGCTTAGGGCTTACTGTTGTCTCAGAAACCCGCAAAAATTGATTTTTCCGGAAAAATCGTGTAAAAGTGATAGGCATCTATGGCTTTGGCGAAGTTTAAACAGATAGAGCCGTTTTCAAGATAATCGCGAAAAACTAAAAACAAAAATTCAGTAAAGTCGCATTTCAGGTTGATGGATTTTGCCCGAAACTTTCGAGTCAGATGCGGAGGTGGTCTAAACAGAATACCAAGTTTGAGCAAATTCTGTGCTATTTCGTTTTTGAAATATTTTGTTCATATACACAATCACACACACACATACACAATCACACAAATACATACACAATCACACACACATACACAATACACACACACATACACAATCACACACACACATACACAATCACACACACACACACATACACAATACACATACACATACAGAGAACTTCTCTAAAAACATTTTTTTCATGCTCAGGGGACTGACCTTTTTTTTTTTAATTTAAGGCGCGTCAACATCTAAGGTCATTTGCGCCCGGAGCCTTCTCAGGGCACTGCCGGCAGTGTTCTCTCGTTACAGATAACACTGTCCATCACTGGACAGTGAGCTGTAGAGATTCCTAGGAAGAGAAAATCTAAGGGTGCCACATCTGAACTCGGACCAGGTCTTTCGCGTGGGAGTCCAGCGAAACCACTTAGCTATTCCATTCTCTCAGGGACTGACCTCAGAAACATTTATTTCCGGTGAAACATCAATGTTGAAAGTTTGTTGCGATCGCAATAACTTCTTCTTAATAAGGAGCAAGCGGAAGTAATACATGAATAATTCTGATCTTTCAGGCGTCCGCGGCTATTATCATGTAAAACACCTAGGTCTTTATGTTGAGACTGTGTCACAGTGGTTTGTTGTAGACACTCAACTATTGTAACATGGGCGAAACATCGGTTTACCATGTGTTCTCAACCCGAAGGCCTAAATGTTTTATGAATAATTCTGTGCCATTTTCGGGAAATCATCGCTCACTTATACAGACCACCCTGTAAAAACATTTTTTTCGAACTCAGAGCGATCTCAGGAACTAGTATTTCCGTGAAAATTCGATTTCGAAAATTTGACCCAATCACAATACTTCCACCTACTAAGCAGTAAGAAAAAGTAATAAATAAATAAATCAAGCGCAATTTTCGAGTAATTCGGACCAAAAATCTAATTTCAATATGGCGCTATGAAATCAGCTGATTTAATTACAACACAGCAGTGTAGTTCTTTAATTTTTGTACTATGAATCATTCAAACAATTAAAACTTGAAAAAAAATATACAATTCGCTCTAAGAAATCTGTCCGCCCCACTACTATTAAAGTCATCGAGTTGAGCGTTCCAATCCCATCATTCTATTACCAACAACAGTACAGGTTAGAAAAGAGAAGAAAGAGAAGGAGTAGGAGAAAGAAAAAACACATAACCTCTAAAGAACCTCCACCTCCAATCAACTACTACTACACACGACAAGAATATAGAGTGCGTTAGTGTTGTGTGATTGTATGTATGTTACAATGTTGTAGTATATAAAGTTATAGTAAAAACGTTCTTGTAAAAAGGTTATTGACCGAAGGTAACACTGAGGCCAGGTCAAGGTCGATGTGAGAGATGTGCCGACTGCCAGGCGGACGCCCTTCTCTCTCCTCCACCAGTAAATATCAACATTTCTTCCGAAATAGAGAAACCGGTTTTGTTTCTACCATTATATACATATATATAAGACAATTTTCAACCACAAACTCACCCTTTCCTTTTCGCATCGTTTTATCTTGCATCTTTAACTTCTCCCTCTCACTCTTTCTCTCTCTCCCTGTATTACGTGTGTTATTTTGTGAATAAAGTAATCAAAAACCGAAAAATCAGATGGCAAGGAGCTCAAACTTCATATTCTGTTTAGGTGCCACAACAGTTATTCCAAGGTTTACAAGTTCAAAATCTCACCACTCTTTGACTTTACTCATTTCTTTTTTCTCAACTCAAAATCAATTGTTCCAAAAAAATGTGTTCACATGGTAGTCTTATTTTTTTTTTTTGAGAAAATTCCAAAAATTCGCAAAAACCAATTCTGTAAAGTCGAACACTTTAATGAACAACCTATTAAGTGATAACACTCCAAAACACACATCAGCATAATTCGTTATAAAATGAGCACACCTAATATAAGCATAATAATGCTACAAAATTTATCACTCATTTTATAACAAATCACGCTGCTGAATGTTTTGGAGTGTTTCCACTTATTAATTGTTCAAGGTTGAATGCCTCATCTTAGGTATTATTATATTTTTCGTTTATGCATCGATAAAGACAATATACTCCTATTTGTCGAAACGATGGCGAAATTGTAGTTGTTTTATTTTCTAAGACCGAACGTCACTATTCTCTTCTATCATATTAGGAACGGTCAAGAAGAATCTTCCATATCTTCTAATGTATCTTGATACTATAAACATGATGGAACCATACGTTGTACTAAGGTGATGCTTAGGAGGAAAGCTTAATGTTACAGCTTCTTCCCCGCAGTTACCCCCTCCCCCAATCAATTTTTCTGGAAAATTGTTTCAAATAAAAATGTTCGGGCAAATATATAGATATGAGTGTGGGCTCAGAAAGCGCGGGGCCTCCTTGGTAATCAATATACGTATATTCAAAATAATATAAATTGAAATTATTAGTTATATTGTCTTTCTTAATGATTAGTGATTTTATTATCGATATAATAATTATTATTATTTAACTAGCTAATGAAATTAGGAAAGAAAAGTAACGCAGAAGAAGAAAAACATTTTAAATGATGATAAACGCTTGAGTTTCCGGGTTGAGTCCGCGCCAGTGGATCGCTAAAAACCAAACGTTTCGCCCATGTTGCAGTGAGCCTCTTCAGGGACCTTAAATCTTGAAAGGCAATAAGGCATGATTAAGTGTTTTTCATAAAAATGGCCGCGGAAACCTAAAAAGATTATGATGAGGAGTAACAGAATAAGTCTCACAAATCTTTATCTCTATTTTCAACTATATTAGAAACAAGTTTTGTGTAGTATCATAATGTTGTTTAGAAAATGAAAGTACATAGTCACTTAATTACTAAATAAAGTACCTAATTTTGAAATGTAAGTAATCTTTAAATGTTGGAACAATAATCTCAAAGCTCCATTCCCTTCCAAATAAAACAACAGAAAATACTTGGAACAAAATTTATTCAGGCTGTTGGGGAACGTTACATCTTTATTGAGCTCTGACTAATAAAATTTATTTTTAAGATGAGATTACAAAATAACAATTGCAAGTTAAATATATTTCACTTTACTGTAATCCAAAAATTCAAACTGATAAATTCTTTTTGGTTTAAAAACAAGCCTTGATGTCAGGCCACGACGGCTAGATCGTAATCAACTTAAAATAATCCATACCTTTTTTACACTTGGAAATTTTTGTTATTGGTGGAAAGGTCGTAAAAAAATCTTGTTTTCAATTTGCATTGTTCTTGTGTTCCACATGAACCTGACTGGAATTATTTCGGAAAATAATCACGAAAGAAAGAAAGAAAATTCTTTTCAATCTTCTAATTCGAAAATAATTATTAATAAATTATATTTATATGAATACCATTAAGTTAAAATTATATAAAAGAAGAATTTAATATTGCCATAATATGAACTATGTCGGTCACATATCCTGAAATAGCGGTTGCATCTCTCTAGTATCGTTGAGCCGGCCCTGTATGTAAGATAGTCAACGAAGCTTAAAGAAAATCATCAGAACCTTTTTAGAGAAAATCGCAAGAAAGTGAAGAAAAAATCAGTAACGTCACACTTCCAAGTGATGGAATTCGGCCGAAACCTTCGTTTTTTTTTTACCAACGCCCGCCTCTAGCCTTTCGGCTATTCTACGGCAAGCAGCCCAGTATAGCGTGAGGGGACGTCTGTAAGATGTAACAGAACGTCTGCGAGTCCTGGGCAGAGAGCTAAGTGCTCCCCTGTCAGTTCAACGTTTAAGTGGCATAACTGGCAGAGAGAGGAGGCAGCGACTCCTATCATGTGCAGATGTTTCTGCAGGTACCCATGGCCTGTGAATATGAAGGCAGCTACTCCTACCGCTCTTGGAAATGGGCAGGGATTCTATTAAATTGAAGCAACTCCCCGCTCTTTCCAGATGCATGCTCATTAAAAATTTCTGCCCATCGCTTGTTCACACTCCATTTAATGAGGTTCTTAGCAGATGAGTACTCCAAGCGCTGAGATGGAGGGACCATCTGCATCCCTTCCTTGGCTAATCTGTCTGCCTGTTCTTTCCGAGCAGGCCGCAGTGGAGGACGATGAAAAAATCAGTAACGTCACACTTCCAAATGATGGATTTCCTTCCAATGAACCCATTGGAGGACGATGTTTCTATCCTTAGTAATTAATCTGGCTATTGCTTCCTTGCATGCAGCCTCGAGCACTGACTCACTAGTGGTACCCGATGTTAAGGAAATAATGACCGCCTGAGAGTCTATGAATATGACTACATTAGTCTCAGTTCTATAGTTCTATCAGCGTGATCTTCTAGAGCCAAAAAAAAATTCCAAAACCGGTACGCCAAAATAGCGATTTTTTTTTCTTTTTCGAGTTACTTTGGTTCTCGCCCACTCACACACACACACATTTCTTTTTTCTCATACTCAGGGAACCTCAAAACATATGGAAACTCAACCTGATACAGCGGAAGTATTCCTCCTATTTACAGTAAATGAAAGTAAAAACTTTACATAAAAATATATTTTTTTCGTAATTAGCAAATTTTTCTAGGATTTTCTTTTGTATTAACAAAACTATGTTGGCAACACTGCACTGTTTCAAATTCTTTTGTATAAGCCGATTGGACAAAAAAAATACGCTCACTTTCAAACTCGCTTGTATGCAAGAAGATAGGAGGTACATGAGTCATCTTGTTACAAATACAAACCGGTTGCCGAATACCTGAATCTTATTTCAATACTCCAATTAAGGAAAGGAATCTGTTTGAGGAAAGCTCCTAACAGCACAATCTCTTTTTGATTGATATATAAAACGCGAAAGATGTTTACGTTTCTCTTACTAATGTAAGAGGAAGTATTTTGCATTTCCTTTTTAGCAAGAATTTTTTTTTTGCGTGTGTATAAGTTTCTGAATGTTATTTGAGTGTATGTATTTTTTTTTTTGAATGAGAAAAATCGCAGAGAAGCGCAACACTTCGTTGGGAGAGTCGAGTTCGACTGAAAATCTGGTAAGGAAAATTGCAGCAATTGCTGCTTAGGACCGGAACCCTTTCACAGGACAAGCGAATAATGTTTCTAAGAGAAGTTAAAAATGAGGTGGAAATCAAGATTATACTGCTTTTGAACATCCCTTCTGAGGGGTCTGGGGTTGGCTAAGAAGACTACTGGACAGCTAAGAGAAAAGTTCTTCGCGTACAATGTGTGAGCAAAAATAGGCCAAGTATGCTAACAGGTTTTCCTTGACTGGGCACTCTATAATTCAGTGTGCCCAATATCTTAGGGATAAGAGCAACGAGCAGAAGAATTGCAATCTTCTCTGATAACCAGGCCGTACTAAAGGCTTTAGAGGCGCACTGCACCAGGTCGAGGATTGTTAAAGAATGCCGTGATCAGTTAGAATTTCTGGCAAACCACAATAGCCTTCGGCTAGGCTGGGTGCCGGGCACAAAGGCATTCAAGGTAACAAAGAGGCCGACAGGCTGGTAAAGGAGGGCGCCTCAAGCCTCAAGGGCGTCCACTGGTCCGAGCCTTTTTGCGGCATCTCGAACAGAACATTGAAAAATGGCTAACACGGACACAAAAATTATATTGGAATATTGCGGGGCTGAGGCACTCTAAGATTTTCTTGGAGGGCCTTTCAAAGTCTCGCACAACCTATCTTCTCGGCAGAACAAGTAGAGCTAAGGGAGAAAGAATGCCCTGGTTACAGGGGATTTCCTTTCAAGGATATCTGCATAATATGGGTCTCTTTGCAGACCCACTTTGCAGGAAATGCGGCCACAAGAATGAGACACCGTTTCACCTTCTTGGAGAGTGAGTGCATGATTCATGACGATCCATGAATTGTGGCGCCCATATTCTAGAGCCGAACCGGGGATCTGAAATTTCACTCACCTCAGCCCTGGCGTTTTTTAATGATACAGGGCATGTGAGGCGTTCTACGGAGTGCACAATGGGCCCAGCCGTGGTCTAAGCGTTGAACCTCTTTGGAGGTCCCGGGTTCTAGATAAGATTAGATTAGACCATCACTTGCGAGTTAAGAGAACTAAATTTTTAGTAATAATTCCGATTTTCAAGATTCAAGATAATCTGTCCATCAATACTGAGAAGAAAATCGCCCTAAGAGAAAATAAAATATCAAAAATAAAATAAATATAACAGATCATGACGTTTTCGTGTTGGCAACAATATTTCATTCACCAAGTAGACATTTTGTGGTCAATGTCTTTAATGATTAAAATTAAAAAATCCGCCAATCACGTTTATAAAGATCCACAAGTCCATGAAGTTAATTTCCATTTATATGCATGTTACCTTCACCCTACGAAGAATTGCTTCCCCTCCTCTTTATTACAACCAATTTCCTCTATCACTCTGATGTCGTCCGCTATCTTGGGATGTACATCGACAAAAAACTTTTACTTGGAACCCCTTCACAACTCACAAAGATAAGAAGTGAACACTCGCTACAAACAACTAAAAAAAATCAAGACAAAAGATCTATAGTTCACTGCAAAATAAACCTTTAATTTACACTCCACGCAACAAACCCATCTAGACATACTACAGCATTGAACTGTGGGATTCAGCCAAGCGTACCAACCTCAATCGTATCCAATCCCTACAATCCAAACATCCTCCGAACAATTGTCAACACTCCTTATCTTGTTTCCAGCCAAATCATTGACAATGACCTGAATATCCTGTTCATACCAAAAGTAACCAGAAACTCAGAACTATCGACTCAGTATATCTATCTTCACACTCTAATACTCTAGTCCTGTCATCCTGTACTCTACAATATAACTCTCGATTCCTGATGTCTTAAACATCAGTGGCCTCGCTAAATCCTCTCTAGTGGCAGTGCTAGTGGTAGTGAGTGACAAAGTTGATTGCAGTGTTTCCATTGGATAATTTCTCAACTCTGTATTTTTGTTATTTATTTTTCCAACTGGACACAGAGTTGTTGTGTTGGTTCCGCAGAGTGGAAAGCATCAGAGACATTTTCCGTGATAGCCTGCTTCTTTTTGTGGTCATCGACCGGTTTCGGGCGTTCGCCCATCATGTTTTTGTCAAACAGTAATTAATAGCATAGACTTGCACAGAGCAATTACAGTTGATACACTTGTGTACACACTATGCGAGGGTATCAACTGTACTTGCTCTGTGCAAGTCTATGTTATTACACTGTTTGACAAAAAAAAAGTGATAATGGGCAAACGCCCGAAACCGGTCGATGACCACAAAAAGAAGCAGGCTATCACGGAAAATGTTTCTGATGGGCACATAGTGTTCAAATTTCATTATGGCACTATGGATCCATTGTAAATTTCTAAAATAAAATAAAAAATATATTACTAAACTTGCTCTTTTTCATATAATTATTTGCTTAAATAGGATTTTTAGCGGGAGCGGTTTTTAATTTCTCTCACTCCTAGTAAGAGAAAGTATTGCGAAAGTGACAAATTGTCGATATGGTGCCTTCACTGGATATCACGGTTTGGGAGCAAGAATAGTCCCGACAGATTTTTCATATGCAGTCTCCAGAATTGTAACCGGGCATGGGCAGATAAATGGTAAGTGGTTTAGAATGAAGCTAGTGAGAAATGGTCGATGTCGTTATGGCGAAGAGGATACCGCTGAACATATAGTCTTAGACTGTGAGCTTTATGAAGATCTCCGCACAAACTTGTGGCTAGGAATTGGATTTTATGTGAACCTTAGCAATGACACTCATATAAAATGAGACGGCATATAATGCCTTCAATATGTTTGCGGAGTCTGCTTTGTTGCAAAGTGGCATATATCTTGGTATATTTCTGCTAGGTAAGCGAAGTGAACGTTTTGCATGAAATTTATTGCTTGTTTGTGGTATGTGTGCGTTAGATGGTGAGTAAGCATCTCAGGATATCGAATACTGAGAGGCCCCTTAGATTAGTCTGGTAGGCATGTGTAAGGGTATGACTGTATTTATTGACTGTATGGGGTTTGTATGTGTGCTGGGTTATATTCTGTTGAATTGGGCACTTTGTTGTTGGTCTAGTAGCCCATTTTTCTAGGCCGTCTCTCGTTCATTTATTTATTTGTGTGTATATAGAAGCAGTTCTGTTTCTAAGGAAGTCTATCGAGATAGATGAACAGTTTGCTGGGCTGGAATGAGTGCGAGCTCAGGTACGCCCACTAATGTATTTATACATACACACACGTTTTGATGACTCTTGAGTCCGAAACTTCTAGAAATTGGTGTGTGTGGTGGGGGAGGGGTCAGCATAACTCAAAAACGGAAAATCTTAGAGAATTCAAACTTGATATTTCGTTTATATTCCACCAGGGGACCTAACAAAAAGATTTTGGTCAAAATTGGTCAGCCGAAAATACCACTTCAGTGAAGGCATTTTTCAGTTTTGAAATTTTCTCTGAAACGTCTCCAATGATTTTCTTTAAATTTAACTACATTAAAACTATACATGCAAAGAGCTACCAACATTTGTTTGAATATTTCTCCAAGAATATTCATTTAAGGGAGGTTTTAGACGAAGGATGGGAGGGGTTATGCTTTGTAACTTGCTATTTTAATTGATTATACGATTCTATCAACAATATAATATTAATCAGAATTAAATAAGTTGCCAAAATTCCAAGTTTCAAGGAAAATCAGTTGACCGAAAGTGCCAGTTTATTACAGTTTTTTGCAATTTTCTCCATAAAAACACCGACAGGTTTCATTAACCTCACAATTCACACAGAAACCTATTACTTTTGTTTGAATCTTTTCCCAAGAAAATTCATTTAAGAAGGAGTGGAGGGGCAGATTAGGCTCAAAAAAGTCGATTTATACAGATTCTCCCATTCATTTAATGAAGGCAACTAAACATCTGGCCCGGGGGTCCGCGCCAGCTTAGAAGTGGAGGGAACACCTTCCGCCGAGGCGATCCGCCCGGCGGAAGGGGCCCCAACTCCTTCTTCATCGTCTCGTTTCTCCTTGGTTCGGAACTTCAACCTGCCGAACCCGTAGAATGGAGCCATGTCTAGACTCCTCAGGATTTCCAGGGACTCCTTTCCCATGGAGAAAGTGAAGAGCTGTCCCTTGCTCTCCGGAACACACCCCATAACGGTCCACAAGCCGGGGTTGGAGGCCCTGGTTGCCAAACCTCAAGAGGCTGACAACCCTCTCTGCCGTCACCGGCTCGCCATCCTCATGGGGTACAAAGACCGAGCACGTCACCGGCTTCGGGACCTCGTCCCCCACCAGGAACCTGAGGGCAGCGCCTTCCCAGGGCCGCAGCGAAGGGACGACCTCCGTCACCCAGGACGCACTCTCCTTGTCTACGCAGGTAAGCAGGAGAAACCCTGCTTTGTGGGTGCATTTAAGAAAACGCACCTGACGGTCATCCGTGGAGGCCGCCATGGTGGACAGCAGGGATTTTTGGATGGCTTTCAGCCTATCCGGCTCCAACTACGTGTCCGGGTAATCGGCCGTGGCAATCGCGACCTTCTCCGAGGACAAAGCCTCCCCATAGGTACGAGGTCTCACCCTCTTCGTTGGCCGCGATGCTTTCGGGGTACTTTCCTCCGAACGCGGCCTTTTTCCGGCCTGAGCCTTTTCTTCCTGTTGCCGCACAAGGCTCTCCCTGATTATGGATCGTCTTGCGACTGCCAAATCAGTGCCTTGACCGTCTAACCTTTGCACCCGCCTGTTGGACGCGCCTGACAGACGGACTGCAAGAATGTCCATATCGGACATCACATCAACCTCCTATAGAGATAGCGCCTTTAGGGCTCTCCGAGGGGGCTGTGTAGTGACCTCGGACGTGGGGGCATCCGCCCGCTCGTCCGAAGGTCTGTGTTTTAAATTAGAAATCTTTTGCTGCTCCATGTTGTTCCCACGAGTAGCTGGGGAAGTGAAGTCCACCCGGTGAGAGCCCCAATGACCGGGTAAGGCTACTTACTCTGGGAGGGCGCCTGGTATCCCAGAGGCTTCGTAACGACCCCAGAATTAGGCTCCGGGACCAACCGTCCTATAGGCACGGATCGCATAACACCGTAGGATTGAGCCGGATATATAGGCACGATAAGGTGAACAGGGATCTAAAGGAAGGGCGACATAAAACAGGAGGCCAACGGGGGGGGAGTCGTTGACCCGCCAGGGCCCTAGTTAGCCGTGACACCGGAGAAACCCAAGTGCCACGTTGCCCGGCCCCCACGATGTGGGCGTTAGTGTTGGCTCGCTGCTCCACTGGAATCGCCGAGGCTTTCCACCAGTGTAACAGCATTTGGGGGCCAACTATACATGCAAAGAGCTACCAACATTTGTTTGAATATTTCTCCAAGAATATTCATTTAAGGAAGGTTTTAGACGAAGGATGGGAGGGGTTATGCTTTGTAACTTGCTATTTTAATTGATTATACGATTCTATCAACAATATAATATTAATCAGAATTAAATAAGTTGCCAAAATTCCAAGTTTCAAGGAAAATCAGTTGACCGAAAGTGCCAGTTTATTACAGTTTTTTGCAATTTTCTCCATAAAAACACCGACAGGTTTCATTAACCTCACAATTCACACAGAAACCTATTACTTTTGTTTGAATCTTTTCCCAAGAAAATTCATTTAAGAAGGAGTGGAGGGGCAGATTAGGCTCAAAAAAGTCGATTTATACAGATTCTCCCATTCATTTAATGAAGGCAACTAAACATCTGGCCCGGGGGTCCGCGCCAGCTTAGAAGTGGAGGGAACACCTTCCGCCGAGGCGATCCGCCCGGCGGAAGGGGCCCCAACTCCTTCTTCATCGTCTCGTTTCTCCTTGGTTCGGAACTTCAACCTGCCGAACCCGTAGAATGGAGCCATGTCTAGACTCCTCAGGATTTCCAGGGACTCCTTTCCCATGGAGAAAGTGAAGAGCTGTCCCTTGCTCTCCGGAACACACCCCATAACGTCCACAAGCCGGGTTGGAGGCCCTGGTTGCCAAACCTCAAGAGGCTGTCAACCCTCTCTGCCGTCACCGGCTCGCCATCCTGGGGTACAAAGACCGAGCACGTCACCGGCTTCGGAACCTCGTCCCCCACCAGGAACCTGAGGGCAGCGCCTTCCCAGGGCCGCAGCGAAGGGACGACCTCCGTCACCCAGGACGCACTCTCCTTGTCTACGCAGGTAAGCAGGATAAACCCTGCTTTGTGGGTGCATTTAAGAAAACGCACCTGACGGTCATCCGTGGAGGCCGCCATGGTGGACAGCAGGGATTTTTGGATGGCTTTCAGCCTATCCGGCTCCAACTACGTGTCCGGGTAATCGGCCGTGGCAATCGCGACCTTCTCCGAGGACAAAGCCTCCCCATAGGTACGAGGTCTCACCCTCTTCGTTGGCCGCGATGCTTTCGGGGTACTTTCCTCCGAACGCGGCCTTTTTCCGGCCTGAGCCTTTTCTTCCTGTTGCCGCACAAGGCTCTCCCTGATTATGGATCGTCTTGCGACTGCCAAATCAGTGCCTTGACCGTCTAACCTTTGCACCCGCCTGTTGGACGCGCCTGACAGACGGACTGCAAGAATGTCCATATCGGACATCACATCAACCTCCTATAGAGATAGCGCCTTTAGGGCTCTCCGAGGGGGCTGTGTAGTGACCTCGGACGTGGGGGCATCCGCCCGCTCGTCCGAAGGTCTGTGTTTTAAATTAGAAATCTTTTGCTGCTCCATGTTGTTCCCACGAGTAGCTGGGGAAGTGAAGTCCACCCGGTGAGAGCCCCAATGACCGGGTAAGGCTACTTACTCTGGGAGGGCGCCTGGTATCCCAGAGGCTCCGTAACGACCCCGGGATTAGGCTCCGGGACCAACCATCCTATAGGCACGGATCGCATAACACCGTAGGATTGAGCCGGATATAGAGGCAGGATAGGGTGAACAGGGATCTAAAAGGAAGGGCGACATAAAACAGGAGGCCAACGGGGGGTGATCGTTGACCCGCCAGGGCCCTAGTTAGCCGTGACACCGGAGAAACCCAAGTGCCACGTTGCCCGGCCCCCACGATGTGGGCGTTAGTGTTGGCTCGCTGCTCCACTGGAATCGCCGAGGCTTTCCACCAGTGTAACAGCATTTGGGGGCCAACTATACATGCAAAGAGCTACCAACATTTGTTTGAAATATTTCTCCAAGAATATTCATTTAAGGGAGGTTTTAGACGAAGGATGGGAGGGGTTATGCTTTGTAACTTGCTATTTTAATTGATTATACGATTCTATCAACAATATAATATTAATCAGAATTAAATAAGTTGCCAAAATTCCGAGTTTCAAGGAAAATCAGTTGACCGAAAGTGCCAGTTTATTACAGTTTTTTGCAATTTTCTCCATAAAAACACCGACAGGTTTCATTAACCTCACAATTCACACAGAAACCTATTACTTTTGTTTGAATCTTTTCCCAAGAAAATTCATTTAAGAAGGAGTGGAGGGGCAGATTAGGCTCAAAAAAGTCGATTTATACAGATTCTCCCATTCATTTAATGAAGGCAACTAAACATCTGGCCCGGGGGTCCGCGCCAGCTTAGAAGTGGAGGGAACACCTTCCGCCGAGGCGATCCGCCCGGCGGAAGGGGCCCCAACTCCTTCTTCATCGCCTCGTTTCTCCTTGGTTCGGAACTTCAACCTGCCGAACCCGTAGAATGGAGCCATGTCTAGACTCCTCAGGATTTCCAGGGACTCCTTTCCCATGGAGAAAGTGAAGAGCTGTCCCTTGCTCTCCGGAACACACCCCATAACGTCCACAAGCCGGGTTGGAGGCCCTGGTTGCCAAACCTCAAGAGGCTGTCAACCCTCTCTGCCGTCACCGGCTCGCCATCCTGGGGTACAAAGACCGAGCACGTCACCGGCTTCGGAACCTCGTCCCCCACCAGGAACCTGAGGGCAGCGCCTTCCCAGGGCCGCAGCGAAGGGACGACCTCCGTCACCCAGGACGCACTCTCCTTGTCTACGCAGGTAAGCAGGATAAACCCTGCTTTGTGGGTGCATTTAAGAAAACGCACCTGACGGTCATCCGTGGAGGCCGCCATGGTGGACAGCAGGGATTTTTGGATGGCTTTCAGCCTATCCGGCTCCAACTACGTGTCCGGGTAATCGGCCGTGGCAATCGCGACCTTCTCCGAGGACAAAGCCTCCCCATAGGTACGAGGTCTCACCCTCTTCGTTGGCCGCGATGCTTTCGGGGTACTTTCCTCCGAACGCGGCCTTTTTCCGGCCTGAGCCTTTTCTTCCTGTTGCCGCACAAGGCTCTCCCTGATTATGGATCGTCTTGCGACTGCCAAATCAGTGCCTTGACCGTCTAACCTTTGCACCCGCCTGTTGGACGCGCCTGACAGACGGACTGCAAGAATGTCCATATCGGACATCACATCAACCTCCTCTAGAGATAGCGCCCTTAGGGCTCTCCGGGGAGGCTGTGTAGTGACCTCGGACGTGGGGGCATCCGCCCGCTCGTCCGAAGGTCTGTGTTTTAAATTAGAAATCTTTTGCTGCTCCATGTTGTTCCCACGAGTAGCTGGGGAAGTGAAGTCCACCCGGTGAGAGCCCCAATGACCGGGTAAGGCTACTTACTCTGGGAGGGCGCCTGGTATCCCAGAGGCTTCGTAACGACCCCGGAATTAGGCTCCGGGACCAACCGTCCTATAGGCACGGATCGCATAACACCGTAGGATTGAGCCGGATATATAGGCACGATAAGGTGAACAGGGATCTAAAGGAAGGGCGACATAAAACAGGAGGCCAACGGGGGGTAGTCGTTGACCCGCCAGGCCCTAGTTAGCCGTGACACCGGAGAAACCCAGTGCCACGTTGCCCGGCCCCCACGATGTGGGCGTTAGGGTTGGCTCGCTGCTCCACTGGAATCGCCGAGGCTTTCCACCAGTGTAACAGCATTTGGGGGCCAACTATACATGCAAAGAGCTACCAACATTTGTTTGAATATTTCTCCAAGAATATTCATTTAAGGAAGGTTTTAGACGAAGGATGGGAGGGGTTATGCTTTGTAACTTGCTATTTTAATTGATTATACGATTCTATCAACAATATAATATTAATCAGAATTAAATAAGTTGCCAAAATTCCAAGTTTCAAGGAAAATCAGTTGACCGAAAGTGCCAGTTTATTACAGTTTTTTGCAATTTTCTCCATAAAAACACCGACAGGTTTCATTAACCTCACAATTCACACAGAAACCTATTACTTTTGTTTGAATCTTTTCCCAAGAAAATTCATTTAAGAAGGAGTGGAGGGGCAGATTAGGCTCAAAAAAGTCGATTTATACAGATTCAATGAAGGCATCTAAACATCCAGTTTCTTCATTGTATGTTTGAAGAGAATTAGTCAATAATTACAACTATTTGAATGCAGTGAGAGAAAATCGTGTGAGGATTTCATATCAGATTTTTTTTTCCATAATGTTGCGATTTGTGAATAAATATTGAAACAAGGACAGCTGAATATGCCCACAAAGTGGTAGAAATAGCCTCCTACTTGGATGAAACAGTACACAGCCATGGACATAAGAAATGGACTAACGAAGGGACAAACTATCCCGAACTGAGGACCAGGAATGCAAGATGAAAATCGTGACTTTGAGGGGTTGATATTAGGAAAAAGAAAGAAACCTATTCAACCAGAAGGTAAACAATAATAGGAATGACTTGAATCTGAAGAAATAATGGACGAACACTGGCGGAGACAAAACCAAACTATGCCGGGCAAGACAGATGATATCTGGTAATCAACTGTACTACACAGTTTTTTTTAATTTTTCTATTCTTTCATGGAATTGTTTATTGCGCATGCGTACAGTATACTATCCTTTTATGTGAGTCATCAGTTTCCTCTTAAACCTGTACAGAATAAATCCTTTACTTAGCCTAAATATAAAAGGAACTCAGAATACAATAAGAATCTTTGTGTACAATAAGGCTATCAATTATATTATAACTCCTTCAAATTTAGATATAAATAAATTTAGATAATAAATAACTAAATAAATCAATAATTACTTTCTCTTACTCCTAGAAAGAGGAACTATTACGATCGTGTCAAATTTTCGAAATTCACCGGCAATAGATGTTTTGAGGTAACTTCAGTGAAAAAGAAATGTTTTTAGCGAATAGTCGTGTGTGTGTGTGTGTGTGTGTGTGTGTGTGTGTGTGTGTGTGTGTGTGTGTGTGTGTGTGGACAAAAATCTCAGGAAGTTCAAACTTGATATTCCATTTAGGCGGCGCTACTACCATCGCATCTGACATGAAGGTTCGGGCAAAATCCATCAACGGAAGTGCTAAACGTTCGCGTCAGCGGGATATTTTATTCACACACGAACACAGTCAAACTATTCACTAAAAACGTTTAGTTCACATTCAGGAGACCTGTATTTCCTATGAATACTTAATTGAGTAAATTGATCTGATCGCAATACTTCCTCTTCAATTATTAAGAGAAAGTAAAAGCTTAAAACAAAAAAGTCTTTGAAGTTGTTTCATGCCGGATCTTTATCCCGCTAACAACTTCTATGTTTTAACTCAGCCAGTAATTTTTTTTTAACAAAAACGAAATAAAAATAGTCTGTTAATCACTTTTATAGCGTAATAAATCTTTTTATTGTATATTAAAAAAAGTAATGAAGAAACTAAAAAATTCGAAGCCTATATTATGCCAGCTAACAGGCAAGGCATGTAGTAAAGGGGTAGTTAAATTTGATGTATTGCTGGCCAGAACATGACATTTAGTTTATGTAAGGACTGTAATAGAGACAGTTATAACAGGTGGAGGGGCGTTCGCCCCTATTGGCTGTATAAATCAAGTAGTAAACCATGTAAACATAGAAAACACTTTGTGCACCAAATGTACACAGCATGCCGACTTCTTTCAGTCTCGACTACAATACACACACACGCACACACACACACACACTTGCAATCAGTGACCACGTTCCCTTGCCGAATAGTAAACAGAGCCCAGTACAGCCGGTATGATGGACCACCATGTTTACAGCGAAATGCTCAGCTGTTATTTGCAGAGAGTAAAACAAACAAACAAAAATAGAAAGACCACCTCACATCACTTTCTCTTACCCAAAATTATCCTAGTAAAATGATTAAATAAAGAAGGTCCTCCAGGTGCCTTCCAAAAACCAATGTTCCTGAGATAAAGTTTTAAATAGAATTAATACAAATTGAGAGGTCTGGGGCCGGAATTTTTGTGCCAAGTACCAGATTATCGCGGAGCATGGGCAAGTTTCGCAGCATCTTCCAGGCAGAAATTCCCTCAATCGGAATATGCGCTCAGTTTAAAGTCGAAAGGCAATATCGGAATCAGGAGATTGTAATATTATGCGACAGTCAGGCAGCCATAATGTCACCAGTTCAAACTGGCTCATATGTCATCGTTCAAAAATGATATGGGAAATTCCTCGGCAAACTCAATTACCTGGGCAGGAAAAATAGAGAATCTTTATTTTGGTTTTGAGTGCTGGGGCTTGTTGGCATGGAAAGAAATGAGACGGCCAACAGGTTGCTTGCTAAGAAAGGTTTTGAGTTCAGAACCTGTCTGTGGATTAGCGACTAGTTTCTTTGAGAAGGCTCAGAAATGAGGAGAACTGAAGAGACTAGCGAAGCGTGCAGCAGTCTGAGTGAAAATAGGCTTTGCATGCATACGGGGCTTTAAACTCAGACAGTAACTGAAACAGTTGGGCCTAGAACATGACAGCCTAGGAGATTCTGTGGGGAGATGGAGGACACTGCAATACACCTTCTGATAGACTACGATGCTATCATCCAGACATAGAAGCCTAACTAGTTACCAGGCGTTGGAGGAAGATACATATCCTCCTTAGAAGCTTCCCAGATTCTGATATTTCTCAGAGATGCTAATCTGGAAGGGGTGCTGTAGGGTGAGTAGTTTCACCCATTTAATGTGCAATTAGGTAGATTCCAATGTGAAAAAAAAAATCGTTTTAGTTGCTTCAAGGAAATTCCGAAAAACTCAGAAACACATCTGTAAAATTGCACTTCCGGTTGTGGGCAATCCTAGTATACTTTTTTTCCCCGGGCGCATCGACGACTTATGGCCATTAGCGCCCCCTAGTATTATTGTATTCCATATGTTGGAAAATTCTCCAAAAACTACAATTAAATTCGTTTCAAACTACAACTTTCCTTTAAAGTCTACAACTTCAATATAATATTAGTATACAGTAGAACCAGTGCTGGAATTCCGAATTTGAAGAAAATCGGTTGACCGGAAGTGCAACTTTACAGAATAGGTTTGTAACGGTTTCCTTTACAGCATAGGTTTGTAACGGTTACCTTTACAGAATAGGTTTGTAACGGTTTCCTTTAAAACTTGGCACGCTAACTACAAAAATATAAACCTATCACTTTATTTGGAATGGTTTTCCGAAAAAATTATTTGTAACTGTTGTTGGTTGTTGGATAGTTTTGTGGAATTTGTGGCATTAAATTCCAAATGTTGTGTGGGGTTGGTTGAATGTCATTGGCGCTCTCCAGTCTGAACTACAACGGAATCACTTCTACTATTTCCTAGGTTCTAATTACTTCTGCTGATTGTTCCCACACCAAAACCCATACGCCACCAATATCATTCGCTAAAAAAATATTATTCGTATTCAGAGGACCTCGAAACCCGTATTTTCGGAAAAAATCAATTTCGAAAATCTGGCACGATCGCAATACTTTTGCTTACCCGGAAGTAAAAATCCGATCAGCTGATTTTCTGCTTTCATCGGCGCAGACCCCAGTCAGCTGATTTATACAAAATAATAAAAATTGTCGTAGAATGCGTGTATATTTATTTATTTGTACGTTTTTAAACAGCGATTACTGTATTTTTTTTGTTTAACATACTGTAGTAACAAAAAATCATGCGGTATGGAAGTATAGTGGCGGGCGAGAAGAAGCCAGCTATAAATTCGTATGTTTGTATCTATATCCGCTTTGACCTTTCTTTCGGCCGCTAATAACTGCACCAATGATGGTAGGACCTTTTATGTGTGTGTATGTGTGTGTGTGTGTTTGCGTGCGAGCGAGCGAGAGAGAGCGAGAGAGAAGGAATGAAGGAATAAATAAGGAACAAACAGTTTCTAGACAGCAGAGAAACAACAGTACCAACCAAACTACTCACTCACTCACTTCTACTACAACAACACAGCCTTCTGTACCTATCTTACTAGATCTCCACACCTCGTCCTCAGTTGGGCCAGCCACGGCTAACTTTATAGTAATACTATATCTCGTAGTATACTATATTAGTTTTTTTCTTTTCTCTCTTTTTATCTGTCTCTCTCGCGCTCTTACCCGTTCTGTTCACCCCTCCGGCCCTTTTGTAACCTCTACTACAAAGTTGAACCTCCCTTCTCTTCTTAACGAACTAACCTGCCCATACTAAACCTTCCTTTCTTCTTCTAGATCTTCCTCACGACATGAAACATTCCTGACGATCTTTCTTTTATTTTTTTTTTTTCTTTCTTTTTCATCTATCTCTTCCATTTAAACACACACACACACACACACACAATATATATGAACATCCAAGCCTATAAGTAGTTGTCATTCTTCACGGTATAGAGAGTTCGTTAAAAGAGCATACACACATACATACACACACTAGACTAAAGTCACACATACACAACTATATACATAAAATAACTAAATAATAATATGGGAGGGGTAGTGTTTATTTTGTATTTATTAATGTGCTTTTTGTATGGTTCATTATTTCTTGCCACGGTCTTACTCAACAAAACAATTGGCATATTATTATAATAAGCCGCCATTAGTATTGTTTTTGTAAATATTACACAGAAGTATACACCTTCAGGTGGCAGCACCTCTGACAGTAATGCACCATTCCGACTACTTTTACGTGCAACATTCTCACAAAAAAACAAACTTTAATGTGATACAACCACATGGCTCTTTGTGTTATTGCAATTCTGACAATAAATTTGATTGACAAAATTTTCTTAACAGTCGAAATGTTTGACATACAATTACCTCTTGTGATTGGGTCCGCAGTGCTGGAATCATAGATATTTTCTGTATTTATAAGGATGAATGTACTTACTAGGATAAATGTAACTATTACACAATTAGTATTAGGAAAATAATGTATTTATGACTGTCATTTACAGCTTTAATAGCACTTTAGCGCTTAAATAGCTCAGTAAACATAGCGATAAACACCAACTACTCCACCCAAATATGATTTAGCAAAAATAGAAGAGTAAAGTAGTGTTACCTTTAAAGTAGAGTAAGGTAAGGTACTATCTATTTTATTAGTTTTTTTATTAGAGTTCATTCGTTTCAATAATATAGAGCAGTTATTATGAAGGAAGGTGTCTATTTGATGTAGTTCAGGTGCAAATGACTTGATGTTGTGCACCTTTCAAAATTTAAAAAACAAAAGAAAAAAAAGAGTGATATTTTCCGTGATAGCCTGTTTCTTTTTGTGATAATCAATTGGTTTGCTCATCATCAGGATGTGTTGATAAAACAGCGCGATAACACAGACTCAGAGCAAAGTGAGTTTTACACTCTCATCAGTTTACACAATTATAAGTACATAACTGATTTTGCTCCATACAAGACAGGGGTCCACCAATTACTTCTATATTGCAAACGCCCGGAAACCGGTTGATGACCACAAAAGAAGCAGGCTGTCACGGAAAATATCTCTGTCACTTAACTATTTCTATTTCATTTCCTTCCAATTTTCATTTTTTCACATTTCTTCAATGTTCACCTTTTTTACTAAAAATAGCAATCTTAGATTTAAACAGATTCACTACTAAATTCCATTTATTCTTTAAAGTGTAGCTATTGTTTCTGAAAAAGTAAATAAGTCGTCCGCATATCCCAATATATTCAGTTTTCTATCTGCTAATTTCCTCCCTCCACCCAGTTCTTATGCCAAATCATTAATGAAAAGTGACAAAAAGCAAGGGCTTAATATGAGCCTTGTCTTAAGCCAGAGTTGTTCGAATTTGCTGGGTTCGGACAACAGCATTAGTATCATTATATAAATTTACCAATGACTCCATCATTTTGGTTTTAATAAACCTAAATTGTACAATTTATAAAAAAAAGTGCTCAACGATCTAGAGAATCAAAGGCATTATGAAATCTATAAAACAAAAGACAAGATATTTTACTTTTATTATTAAATTTTAATTGGGCCAAAGCGCTAGTTAATAATGTAAAGAAATTATGCATCATAAAAAAATCCTCTTCTAAGCCCCGTCTGATCTTCGAAGGTACTATTTTCTTCAATCTCTAAGTCTGCAGAAATTTTGGAGATCGTGACCATAAGAAATTCCCCGAAAATTCTTTAACACATTGTTTTAGAATTCCCTGCTTTATGTAAAGTCAAACAGTATTTTTCCTAAAACTATCAGGTATCTTCCGGAACTCAAAGCAGCTATTAAGCAATTCAGATAATTTCATAACGAAAATCATCTGAAGCATTCTTAGCATTCAAAGGGAATTCTGCCTAATTTCTTACATCTTGATTTTCACAGGACTACTTTAATTTTCGAAAGACGAAATGGTTGGCCATTATACTAATGTAAGAGGTAGCCTAATTTATGCGGTGGAGTTTAAAATTGTGGACTATTTTACGCTGGACAGAATGTAATCAATTACTTCTATATTGCATTCTAGGTAAAATTGTTCGCCTTCGGTAGTACGTATTGTTTATGTTGGTAGCAGTGCTGTTTTTATTTTGTAATAAACATTTAAGAGCAGAGCGCACACAGCTGAGTTAACAGAAACTAGCACTCACCCTAATTGCATGTTTCTGTGTACTCCACGGCTAACTATATAGTACGCAGTCACTGTGCTGCCTCATCCACTCACTCTCTCACTCCTCCATGCCCTCTTTATTAATATAGTTAGTACATCATTTAATTATAGTCCGTATATATTGTTTTAACTGTTCTAATTTATAATAATAACTAATGGTACAGTTCAACAGCCAGTTTATAAAGCAGTAACCTTAGTCTCTTGACCTTTGAGTTTGGGCTTCCTGCGGGTTTTCGTTTTTGAGTTATTTTGGTTCACACACCACACAGACACCACACACAGACACCATACACAGACACCACACACAGACACTACACATAGGCACCATACACAGACAGCACACACAGACACCATATACAAAAACAAAATCTACGCCCCCCCCTTTAAAGTCACATTTCAGTACACTGTCAGTTCTACCCCGTACAATGTTAGCGTCTTTAATATGTTGTTAAATTTACGTGTTAGTAGAAAATTGATAGATCGGATTTTTCTCGATAACGACACCAGCGGTTTTCTTTAAACTTGGTGTACAACTCATTCATGCTGCCTACACCTACTATCTACCTACTAGATGGTAGAATTGTATAATCACCTAAACACTTTAGAGGAAAAAATAACGCCATCCTTCCCCCAAAAGAGCGCTTAAATGACTTTACCTGGAGAAATGTTTCAAATAAAAGCTGTACCTCTTTGTATGTGTAGTTCACATTCTTAGTTTAAAGAATATCGTTGGAGCCGTTTTACAGAAAATAAGAGAAAAATGAAAAATACTTCGCAGTAAAAACGCACTTCCGGTCATCCGATTTTTCTAACTCGGAATTTCGACAACATATTTAATTCTAATTAACATTATTAGATGATCGAATTATGCATCAAACTGAAATAGCATTTTAAAGGAAAACCTAACCCCTTCTCCGAAACCTAACTCCTTCCCCAAATGTGCCCTTAATTGGATTTTCCCGGAGAAATGTTTCAAATAAAAGTTGTAGATCATTGTATGTATCAGAGACATTTTCCGTGATAGCCTGGTTCATTTTGTGGTCATCGACCGGTTTCGGGCGTTCGCCCATCATCAGGATGTTTTTGTTGAACAGTGTAATAACATAGACTTGCACAGAGCAAATATAGTTGATACACTCAATCGAGTGTTCAACAAAAATGGCCTGATGATGGGTTCAATGGAGTGTCAACTGTGTTTGCTCTGTGCATGTCTATGTTATTACACTGTTCAACAAAAACATCCCGATGTTGGGCGAACGCCCGAAACCGGTCGATGACCACAAAATGAACCAGGCTATCACGGAAAAAGTCTCTGATGCTTTCCAGCTCTGCGAAACCAACCATCACCAACATGTATGTATAGTTGATATACTATGTTTGAAGAAAATCGTTGGAGCCATTTTAAAGAAAATCGCAAAAAAAACTGAAAAAAAAACATTCAGTAAAGTAATACTTCTGGTTGAACGATTTTTATTAAAAGCTTATCCTCATGGCTCCTGGTAGCACTTTAACGAAATATTAAGTTTTTGTTTGGACTACTTTGGTCCAAAGCAACCAAACCATTTGGTTTTTTTTAACCACTTTTTTGGACTTCCAAGTTGAAATTTCCTTTGAAAACTCGATATCGAAAATTTGACAAGATTAAATACTTTAGTATTGTAATCTTTAGTACTTTACTAGTATTGGTTGAGTAGTAACAATACTAAGCTGGTGCCAAATTTTCAAAATTGAATGCTCAGCGGAAATGGATGATTTAAATTCCTCTATCTAAGAAAATAATGTTTTTAGCAATTACCTGTATTTGTGTGTGTGTGTGTGTGTGGTGTTTTTTTTTTTGTTTTTTTTTTAATCATTTATTTCTCATCATGCTCCGCTCAAAGAGCACTACATGAAATTTACAAAGTACATATTACAGCTTTATACATCAACATATTTCATATTTTAAAATACTCAAAACAATTTATATTATAATATAAAAATATAAGTTCGAACCACTAAAATGAAACTGAAACACTGAAACCACCAAAATGAAACACTGAAACGTTCAGTTATGAAAAATTTGGATCAACTGTTCATTGTTACTATTATCATTCTATTTACATGCAATATCATTCCCTAATATATTTCACTTTTTATAATCAGTTTTTATTTTTTTTTTTTATTTTTTTTTATTTCTTTATTTTTTTTCTTCCTCCTAATCATTCAAGAATTTGAATATGTCGTCTATAAATTTTTTGAAGTGCCCAAAGAACTCAGGCTGTAGCAAAGTCGATTTGCTAGGCGGCCAATTCACCGACTGAGTTACTACCCGCTGCATGAAAGCACTTCTTAAGGGAAGTAAGCAGATGCAGTCCCACAGAAGATGATCCATCGTCTGAGCCGAAGAGTTGTCACAAGAGCAGACCGGCGATGGGACGATTTCGAATCTATATAGATATGCGGCCATTTTCCCATGTCCCGATAACAGCTGCGTCAACCGATATGTAATGCCGATGTGCTGCATTCGAAGGCGGGTTGAGATTGAAGGGAAAAACTCCCTGGTTAATGTTCCGGTGAGAGATCCAGTCCATAGTTGCTCCCAAGAGTGCAAGCTGCACTGATGAGCCCAATGCTTGAGGAATGTTTTGGGATAGCTTTTGTAGCTAATTGGAAGTTCGCTGTCTTTGGAGGCGGCCTTAGCCATTTTATCAGCTTGTTCATTCCCTGGTATTCCAGCGTGGGCTTTAACCCAGGAGAACGAAACACTACATCGCAGCTGTAGCCCACCCAAAATTACCCTTATCCTCTCAATCAGTGGAAGGTGATTTTTAGAGTCCTGCATTGAATCCAGAGTAATACTGTAGATACTCTAACGTGTCGTCCGATCTGGGCGTTTGACTTCAGCCATTCCAGTGCCTTTACTATTGCCAACTGCTCCGCCTGATTATTGGAGCAACATTCATCGAGGCGGAATCCACCCCCCGCCAGCACTTCTTTCCGCCGGACCACTAGGAATGCACAGCCAACATATGTATCTTCTTTAATACCATCAGTATAGACATCCATATCATGAGGCGTTTCCGAGTCTAACGTTTATATGTGGAAAACTGGCGGGATGTAACCATCTTTCGGGATCAATGAGTTTATCCAACAATGTCCCATCTTTCCCATGCATAATACCGCCCGCCTGGATAGCATCAATAACTGTGAGTTCCTCCAACTTAATGCAAATCGGCAACACACCGGCAATTGCGCATGCCGCATTGTATGAAATAGTTCTATACCCCTTAATTATACGGAGTAAGAACAGCCTCTGAACCCTTTCAATTTTCTTTCTATTCTTCTGTAATTTCAATGCTGATTGCCAAATGGGGACCGCATACGTCATCAAAGGAAGAAAAGCACCTTTATAAATTACACCCAGCGCCTCGCTAGCGAGACCCCAGTGGACCTTGGCTGCTCTTGATAGCAAATTGACGAATTGCCGACTTTTCTCGCAGATGTGCTGTACATGCAAGTCCCAGCAGAACTTCCTGTCTATAATTACTCCCAGATATTTTAGGCTATCTACTTTTTCCAATTTCTTTCCCTCAAGAAATATTGATATATCTGCACTCTCACGTTTCTCTCTTCTGGATAGGTGCATTATCTTGGATTTTGTTTGATTAAAGTAAACTTTGTTGTCCAATGACCATCTCTCCACGAGTCTCAGAATCCTGTTGCCATCCACAGCCAGCTCCAAACCCGACTGCCCCGCAACCAATATTAACAAGTTGTCAGCAAAGGCAATCAACTCCACCGCCCTGGAAACCGGAGTCTTAGCAGATCATCGTACATCAGGATCCAAAAGCCCGGACCACAGCAAGACCCCTGAGGGCATCCTTTAGTCACTTTTGCCTCTTTGGAGAAGGAATTAAGACTTAAAGTTGTTTTTCTATCTGCAAAGTAACTTTTTGAAAGACAGTAGAGGTTTTGTGGACATTTTTTCTCTCTTAAGCTCCTCAGAATGCTAGACCACCAGGCCGCATCGAACGCACCTTTTACGTCCAGTGAAATGAGCAAAACATCCCACTTAATTTCGAAATAATACTTTATAAATTCAACTGCTGCTTTTAGGGCGCTGACTGTTGTGTGTGTGTGTGTGTGTGTGTGTGTGTGTGTATCTGGTATGTATGTGTGTGTGTGTGTGTGGATATCTGGTATACATGTGTGTGTGTGTGTGTGTGTGTGCACAAAATAACTGTAAAACGAAAATCGCTGTTAGCTTGTGTACTATTCTCACATATAAATGCCTATTACATTTATTTGAATCATGTTTCCAGTATAATTGAGTTTTTTGGAACGGTTCTGGGTGACCCTACAACGTTATGCTTCTCTAAGGTCCCATTATCAGTACAATGTCTAGTTCTTCTACATCTATACAACATAATGCTACCTTGACAGTATTCTTACAAGTCCAAGTTTAAAGAAAATTGCTTTACAGGAAGTCCCAAGTTTATACATTAAGATTCTGAGTTATTCCGCATTATCTTGACAACGGCCCCAATGATTTTCTTTGATCTCGAAACGCTGCCCCCCTGACCCACTGCCCCGCTGTCAGTTTTATTTCTAAACAACATGTTCCCGAAATTACAGGTTTTTAAACGTTTTTGAGGAATTTCTGATTTTAGATTTGAAGTGATGTAGTTTGATCAAAGCGCTGAGTTGGTCAACAGTCAACAGTCCAATCGTAATCATATGTCTGCTATGTGCGCAAACCAACATTACACTCCCCCCATCGCTATTAGACTTTGGGTAAACATTCCAACCTTGTATTTATAATTAGGTGTTTATTTATTGCAGTGTCATGGAAAGTGAATGTTTCACTCCAGATTTTTTTGTTTCTCTCCAAACGGTTACGTATAAATATTTGACCTGGGAATACACTGTATGCAAATACTGTGTTATCAAACTTTTACCATTTTGGATGGCAATTGTTATTTCCTTTCATTTAAATAAGGAAAAAAATCACATCCCCATATTTGCAACACAATGATATTCTATTCCAAAAATGGATTAAGAAACTAGAGATCAGCAAATAAAACATTGTGGATGCAATAAGAATGGCAAATTTGTAAAAAATTAAACTCTTATAAAGAGGGATGAAACAATACACACAGAGTATCCGATTAAACCCATATTTGACCTGGTCTATGGAACTCAATTATTAAAAAAAATAGTTGTAATAAAAATAATAATAATTTGTTGACCAAAAATGGAAGCAAACTGCAATTACATTAACCAAATTAGGTAGCATTCTTCTGAAATAATCATCAAAATACTGGACTGGTGTCACGCCAGCACACAAAACAAAAACTGACATTCCCGTAAGAAAACTCAATTTCCAAAATACTGACCTGATCCCCATACTTCTTTCTTTTTCAGCGTTAAGAAAATGAGAAAAACCTTGTTTTGTCTGGGAGGGGCATATAGTCCCCCGGATTTAAGATAACCTTCTACAATTTCTGGTTTTGTTTAGTTTTTTATTCTTTAACAAAAACAATTAAAAATAGTGAATTAACAATTATGCTAATGAATTAAACAAAAAAAGAATGTATAAATAAATTAAATAAACAAATAAGAAGCTACAAATTATATTGTTAATATCAGCTGATCGAGTTAATTATAGGTTTCCTGTGTTTTCAGAACAAACAAACAAATACACAATACCAAATTACAAAAGATCAAGAACAATAAACGAAAAAATAAAAAATGAATATAACAACTGTAATATTAGTTAAAATATATTCAAGGATAACTAGGGACATTGTGTATGTATGGGTTGGAAGTAAGGTACAATATAATAGTATTAGTGGTGTGCATGACATCAGGAAACGAGCGGGATAGTATAGTGGCGATCTAGTGTACGCATATACTTTGTACTCTGGGAAATTGTATGACTCATCATTGTTTTAGAGCAACAACTATCTAGTCAGCATGTCCAACTGGGTCGTATTACTTGTGAGCAAGGTGGGGAGGGGGGGAGAGACAATTTATTCCGAGCAACGTGCAATTCTAATAATCATATTGTTTTTCTACAGAATTATTATGGGTTGATAGTTCAGTCTGGCGATGGGCAAACCGACTCTGCTTTCGGATTTATGGGTTTCGAATCATCCGATTCACCTATTCCAAAAATTCGTTTAACAGCCCCTTCACCAATTTTTAACTTTTATTGCTAAAAATGACCTTTACAATTACTTCATCAGTTAATAACAAAATTGCATTACTTAACCATAACAAGAGACAGTAAACTAACAATTAGCAACAATATTCTTTATTTGTTTTTTAATATTTTATAATACTCATATTTTATACTCCAATTGTATGAATAATTTTAGGCTACACGCCAAACATGGTATTTATGGATTTATTTATTAAACTAAACTCTACTAAATGGTTTGGGAAGCTCCCCATTAGAGGCTGGAAGAAGCTGGAGGGAGAAGGGGATGATAAGGAGCAGCAAGCTCCTTTGTCCTCTACTCCAGCAGAGGAGCCGCCGAGGGAGACTTTATCCCCGGGGCTCGAGTACGATTCTCAGCGACGAGAGAGCCTGGGAGCCGTGGGAGTAATGGATCTCTCAGCCCTCCGGGCAAGTCTCTCAGTCGAGGAGGAGGAGAAGCTCCTGGGGGAGGAGGGGGTGCACCCCCCACCCTCCCATGAGCAAGCTCCCCTCGGGATTGAGTACCGGGGTAGCCCAGGTGAACCTGCACCATGCAAAGGGGGCATCGGCCACCATTGCGAGGCTGTTCGCCAAAAGGCTAGTTGGCCTGGTACTGATTCAGGAGCCGTGGACAGTCAAAGGACGGATTTGTGGACTGTCAGGTAAGTATAGCAAAGTAGTATGGGATGCTAAAAGTGAAAATCCTAGGGCCTGCATCCTGATCAGGAATAATATTAACAACACATGTTTTTCAGAATTTACGACGCGGGATCTGGTATCCATTTTGGCCCACTTGAATTATGGAGGTAACAACCGCGCCGTTGTGATTGCATCCAGTTACTTTGCTGGGGTCAGGAATGTACCGCCGGCGGAGGTTCAGAGGTTGGCGGAATACTGCCGGAAGCGGAAACTGCCTTTCCTCATTGGATGCGATGCGAACGCCCACAACAGAGTGTGGGGGAGCAGCAGAGACAACAGAAGAGGTGAGTACCTTTTAGAGTTTATCCTCCAATATAACCTAGATATTTTCAACGTCGGGGCGTCACCTACGTTTGTAACTAGGGTAAGACAGGAGGTTCTGGATATTACCTTTGGTTGTCCTAGCGTCAGGCAGTTTGTCGGGGGCTGGGAAGTCTCGGATGAGCCTTCCCTTTCAGATCATCGAATTATTACATTCAATCTGGAGGGGTTTGGCGATGGGGGAGCGGAGTGGAGAAACCCCAGACGTACAAATTGGGAGGAGTTTGTTACCAATTTGAGCTGCGCTCTAAATCGTATCGGCACTGCGAGGGCGCCGCAGTGTCGTTTGGACCTGGAGCATAGGGTAGAGGAACTGAATGAGGCGCTGGTAGGCGCCTTTGAAGACAGTTGCCCCATGAGTAGACTCCGGTGCTGTAGGGACGTTCCCTGGTGGAGCAGAGATCTGTCCAACCTAAGATCTAGAGTGCGCAAGCTCTTTAATAGGGCCAAGCGCACTGGGGATTGGCAGAGCTACACGCGGGCGCTTACTACCTACAACAAGGAGATTAGGAAAGCTAAAAGAGCTAGTTACAGAAAATTCTGTGAGGACATCAGCTCCTTACCCGTGGCAGCCAGATTGCATAAGGCAATGGCCAAACACGGTGTTGGAGCATTGATGTCACTCAAAAGACCTGATGGCAGCTATACGCAGGATGGGGAGCAACGTGCTCTTCTCCTGCTGGAGACCCACTTTCCGGGGAGTCTGCCACCAGAGGATGGTACTGACATGATAGGGCCCAGCAGACCGGTAAGGGATGATTGGGAGATGACCAGAACCATCTGCACGCCATTAAGAATAGAATGGGCAATAAATAATTTTCAGCCCTTCAAGTCGCCCGGTGTGGATGAGGTCTTCCCGGCCCTTCTACAAAAGGGCCTAAGGGAGGTTCTTCCACACTTGGTTAAGATCTTTCGGAGTAGTTTGGCACTCGGGTATATACCGAGGCCGTGGAGAAGGGCTAGGGTAGTCTTTATCCCCAAGGTTGGGAAAAGGGACGCCACCTTGCCCAAGTCCTTTAGGCCTATCTGCCTTACATCTTTTCTTTTAAACACAATGGAGAAGGCCGTGGACAACTATATTAGGACAGGGGTTCTGGAGAGGGTGCCTTTGCACCCCTGTCAGCACGCATATCGAGCGGGAAGGTCGACGGATACCGCTCTATATCGGCTGACAGATGTAATCCAGAGGACCCTAGATGCTAAGGAAACGGCCATCTGTGCCTTTTTGGACATAGAAGGCGCGTTTGACAATACTTCCCATGAGGCGGTTGGCAGAGCCCTTGTTAGAAGGGGGGTGGATGGAACAACCGCCAGATGGATGATGGAAATGTTGTCTACAAGAACGGTAGAGACTGTGGTGGGCTCACGGACCATCCGCTCCCGCACTATCGTGGCTGTCCGCAAGGGGGGGTTTTGTCACCCCTAATGTGGAGCCTGGTGGTGGATGAGCTCCTCTGCAAACTGACGGACGTCGGCATTGCCTGTCAGGGATATGCTGACGACGTCGTCATTATTGCTAGAGGAAAGTTTGAAGAAACCCTCTGTGACATAATACAGAGGGGTTAGATATCACTAGTGGGTGGTGTGGCTCAGTGGGGTTGAAGGCAATCCAACGAAAACCACTGTGATACCCTTCACTAGGAAAAGAACACTCCCACGCCTGAAAAATATCCGGCTAGCCGGAGAAGAAGTAGGGTGGGAAAAGGAGGTTAAGTACCTAGGGGTGACTTTTGATAGTAAACTCCTATGGAAGAAACACATTGAATCAACTGTTAATAAGGCCACTGGCGCCCTCATGATATGTAGGAGGATGGCGGGCAAATCCTGGGGATGCCCCCCGAGAATCCTACGGTGGATGTACACCATGATGATGAGACCAGTGTATCACCTATGGCGCGGTGGCTTGGTTTAGGAAGACCAAAGAAGTATCGGTCAGGAGAACTCTTGACAAGGTACAGCGACTCGCATGCTTAGGCATGACGGGGGCTATGAGGACTGGGGAGGGCTGGGGGTTAGAGAGTTGGTATTCTCACTTTGGGCTCCCTCATCTGGCACCTCCCTAGGGATGGTATGGTCAAGAAGTACAGCTTCACTAAAAATTGTTCGTCGAGGCTAGGCACCAAAAGCGAGTGGAGCGAGGGATCCGCTCTGTTGGGCATCAAGGAACATGCCATTAAATGGTACACTGATGGGTCGAAGACCCTCGAGGGGACTGGGGCGCGGGGGTGGTTGGTCCAAGGATCAAGCACTCGGAACCCATGGGTAAATTTCCCAGCATCTTCCAGGCGGAGGTATACGCTATCGGAAGATGTGTTCAATTCAACCTCGATAGGGGATACAGGAATCAGGAGATTGTAATCCTTTCTGATAGTCAAGCAGCCATTGGAGCTCTGGGTGCACCAGTTATTAACTCTAAAAGGGTTTGGGAATGCCTAGATAAACTTAACGATCTGGGCAGCAGGAACAAAGTTGCAGGTGGTGGGTACCGGGTCATGTTGGCATTGAAGGAAATGAGATGGCCGACGCCCTGGCCAAGATAGGCGCTATGACCCCGCTTCTGGGGCCGGAACCTTTTTGTGGGATTAGCGACCAGTTTCTGTTGGAGGAACTTAGGAAGGAGGAGGAGACGAAGAGATCTCAACTCTGGTACTCCCTCCCCGGGTTGCGGCAGGCCAAGATCTGCTTGGGAAATTATAACCAACGGAGGTCGGAGGCCTGCATTGGATTGAGTAAGAACAAGCTCCGCGTACTTACGGGTTTCCTCACGGGGCATTGCCGACTTAGAGGACACCTGGTGAAGCTGGGCTTGGAAAGTGACAGCTCATGCAGATTCTGTGGGGAGTTGGAGGAAACTCCAATACATCTCCTAACAGACTGCGAGGCTGCCACTCAGAGAAGGTTTAGGAACCTGTGCAGCTACCAGGTGGAGGAGGGGGACATACCCTCTCTAGAGCCCGTCAGGGTATTAGGATTCCTCGGGGATCTTAACCTGATGGAGGTATTGTAGAACGGATATTCAATTGGACATCCGTTCGGGAGCTATGGGCAGGCCTGTGGCACCCAGGGGGCATAGCACAATAGACCTGATCAAGGTCGCAGTGCGTTGGCCCCCCCTACTAAAAAAAAAAAAAGTATTGAAATCGTGTTAAATTATCGATTTCTTATCGGTTTCCACCGGAAATATGCGTTTCGAGGACCGAGACTAAAAAAGTGGTTTTTAGAAAATGGTCTGTGTGTATGAACAATATAACTCAAAAACCAAAAATCGCAAACAGTTCAAACTTGATATACCGTTTAGGTATCACCACGGGATCCGACAGTTATCTGCCGAAATTCCTCAACCGGAAGTACCACTTTAATGTTTTTTTCCCCAGTTTTTTGCGATTTTCTTTAAATTTGGAATATGAATTACAAATACTGAGAGTTATAATTTTTTTTAAAAATACTTTGCTGGGAAAAATTATTTAAGGGACTTTGGGGGGGTGTGGGTGGTGAGGTTAGGTTTTTCTCTAAAGTGCCATTTCAGTTTATTAAACAATTCTGTCATCTAAATAATATTAAGTAGAATTAAATGTATTGTTGAAATTCCGAAGTTGAAGAAAATCGGATGACTGAAAGTGCGTTTTTTCTGAAAAGTATTTTTCAGTTTTAGCGATTTTCCCCATAAAAATACCGAAGATTCTAATTAAATCTGCTATACTAACTATAAAATTTGTCAATTACTAATATAAAATTTGACAAGTTTGTTTTGATGTTTTAGTTTTCAATAAAATGACATTTTTGTGGGAAGCGTCGGACCTTCCAGCGTCTCTCTCAGTAATGGCTCTAAAATCAATTATTCGGAAAAAAACAAAAGTGATGGGTATTATTATCGATGGTTAATACAACAATGAAAATCGTTAATTCCTACTGCAGAAAAGCCCAGACCCTTCCGTTCCAAAAAACTCCTCTTTAATGAATTTTCTAGGAAACTTTATTCAAATAAAAGTCACAGACATAATTGTTATTAGTGTATATACAAAGTTTGTTGAAAGTTTGGAGCCTTTCGAGAAAAATTGCAAAACACTGAAAAACCCATTTAGTAAAATGGTACTTTCTTCTGAACGATTTTGATGTAAACTTTATCGTGGGATCGCTTGCACTTAAACTAGTATCAAGTTTGAACTTGCTGGCATTTTACCTTTCTATGTTATGCCAATTTTTCACACCAATTTCCGAAATTCATTTTGTTTCGTTCTCTGGGGGCCTCAAAACATGTATTTCTGGTAAAAACGCGTAATCGACAATTTCACACTTTCCTCTAGCAGCAGCAAGAGAAAGGAAAAAACAAAGTGAAACACAACTGTCTCATACAGGAATTATAAAGATTCTATGTGGCAACTTTCCTTTCAGCCTGGAATTTCATTAAACATTTACTGACACCATAATATTCCTTACAATAGGAAATTAACAATCAAAGTATACTTGGAAGTGGAGCCAAAGGTTTGAGGGAGTATTCGTACTCACATAGGGTGAAACTTCCCTATGTTTCTCGAGACGGCTATTCCGTCGCGGAACCTCATTCTAGCCCATCCAACGCGTCCTCGTCGCTGGCTCCGGAAACATCTGCGCTCCACTTTTGTGGAAGCGTGGGTGGCTAAGTTGGAGGGTGAACGCAGAGGGTAGCCTTCGGGCTATTTGGGAACCTAGCACTCCCACGTACCTCAGCTACAATTACAGACTAACAAGTGCAGTGGTTTTCCCATTAGGAGTGTGAGTTGGTGGAGACTTTTCTGCCCTCTGTTTGGGTCGCCATAATTTATGTGCGGCCTAAATCTCTTGCAGCGAATTCTTTTGCTGCGGAGCCTCCGTGGGAATTCATATTGCATCACTTACACCTAAACGCCTTAACATTATACACTTACATAGTTACAGTCTTAAACGCCAGTGGCACGTGCTGGTGCCACCCACATGTTTGCCGTGTGTGGATACCTGTGTCGTGGGGGAGGGAAGTCCTGGTGGTTGAGGATGCAGGTTCTCGCTGGAGGCAAGTTTCCTCGGCGTGCCTTGCAGTCCAACACACCACTTTGGTTCCTGACTCCACTAAACAGGCGGCCAGAGCCTAACCCAGCTCTGGTCAATCGGCTAGCGTAAAGAACGCATGGGTGAGCTCCCGGGTATTGTGGGCCATGGCTCACAATCCCTGGGCGCTATATCTCTAGGGTAGCTCTGGCGCTTCTTCAAAGCGTCCCAAATTGTGAGGCTCCGTGGAGGGTGGAGAGCTCTGGAGATGAATTTTTAATTTTATTTATTATATGTTTTTAATTTTAAATTCGTCAGCCGGGGGCCCCTTAGAGGAGGGGGCACCGGTGGTGGGGGTAATTCCTCTGTACATCCAGAGTCGGGTGTCCAGGGCCTGGATGCACTAATGGGTGGGAATCTGGAAAAATATCCAGAGGCAGGGAAGGCTTGCTCTGGAGGAGAACGTGTCAGGAGGAGCCGCGGAGGACTTGTCCTCCTGCGGCGATTTCTGAAACGTGGTCAAAGGAAAAAGGAAAGATATGTAATGCAGGTATTTTTATTTTTATTTATTTATTTATATTTATTTGTTTGTTTATTTATTTATTTATATTTATCTATTTGTCTATTTATTTATTTAAATTTATTTATTTTATTATTATTCATTTATTTTTGTTCCTGCCTGCTATCAAGTTTGTCAGAAGTTCCATTTCTCACATTAGTTGACTTATTATTATGATTGACAGGGTAGAAATGGTTCAGGTTAACTTGCAGCATAGCAAAGATGCAACGGCTAACTTATGCCGTTGTATTGCTAAGTTGTATTCTAATTCAAGAACCTTATGCCTTTAAAAGTTTGGTTCGAGGATTGAGTGTGGTTGATGGCAGACTGTTCGTGGCGGATGGCGGGGACATTCCTAGGGCATGTATTCTTGCCAGTCGGAGTGTCGACGCTGTCCTGCTTCGACAGTTCTGCTCTCGGGACTTGGTGGCGGTGAGGGTTTGGCTGGGGGTTGGTGGGCGTCGTCGCGACGTAGTTGTGGCTTCGGCTTACTTCCCCTATGATGGCCCCTCTCCTCCTCCTCAGGAGTTCATGGGTTTGGTTCGGTATTCGGAGACCAATGACATACCTATTATAATAGGATGTGACGCGAATGCACATCATGTTGTCGGGGGCAGCAGCGACACCAATGGTAGGGGTCGCGCTCTCATGGATTTCCTGGTGGGTACGCGATTAGAGGTCCTGAATAGGGGTACTGAACCCACTTTTGTTACTAGGATTAGAAGACAGGTTATTGATATTTCC